>CM076582.1:1479788468-1479938915 GCA_034641835.2 Pinus albicaulis
GGTGTAAACTAAGGGAAATGATGACAGAGCGATTGTAGCAAACCAGCTCTCCTTAGGGGTCCAAATTCAGTTAGTTGCTGTCATTTGTGGTATCAGAGCCATTGTTTTAAGGTTGTTTTTGTAGAAAGCTGACATGGAAATCCGAGTTGGTAAAGGTGCTGGTAGAAGGAGGCCCGTTGCCAACGCAAAGGTGTTGGGGATGTTGCAGAGGGTCGAAGCTAGAATGGATGCCATGGAGCGAAGACAGCCCAGAGATCTTGAAGACATCAGTGAACCTGAAATAGAAGAAGCTAAAGAAAATGTTGAAATTCCTCCTGACATGAGACTCCTTAGAACTATTTTTGGGTCTTCAGTTAAGCCCAGGATTGAAGTGTCGAGTTATGCAGGGGGACTGAATCCAGAGGAGCTGGTGGACTGGACAAATGAAATGAACAAGTTCTTCGATTATGAAGAAATAAGAGAAGATAAAAAGGTCAAGTTTGCAGTGACAAAGCTGGAAGGACATGCTTCACTTTGGTGGGATGGAGTGCAGGCAGAAAGGAGGAGAGTTGGCAAGGAACCTATCAAGAGCTGGACCAGAATGATGGCTAAATTAAGAGGTAAATTCTTGCCTAGTGATTATCAGCTGAAATTGTATAAGCAAATGCAAAACCTGAGACAGAGGTTGCTGACAGTAAAGGAATACATAGAGGAATTCTACAGAGTGAGCATAAGAGCTGGGAAATTTCAAGACACACCAGAGAAGACTGCTAGATATGTAAATGGTCTCAGACTAGAGATCCAAGATGAGATAGGTCTTCTGCCTCCTAAGACAGTGGAAGAGGCCTACCAGATGGCCTTGAAAGCAGAGGAGAAACTCCTGAGGAAACAGTTTTCCAAGAAGAGAGGAGAAACTCCTAAGGAAACAGTCTACCAAGAAGAGAGACCGAACCTTCTACTTTTTTCAAAGACCTTTCTCAGATGTTTCAGGTGTTCTTCTTCAGTCTTGGATTAGAATGTTATGTCATCTAGATAGATGACAATGAAGTGTCCTATCTCATCGGAAAAATCTATATCCATCGCTCGTTGGAAGGTTTCACTAGTGTTCATCAGTCCAAAGGGAATTTTAACATACATAAAGGTGCCCCATGGAGTGGTAAAGGCTATCTTGAGTTGGTCTTCTGGGATTACTAAGACTTGGTTGTAACCTGAAAACCCATCTAGCAGGGAGATCCTTTTTTAGCCTACTACCCTCTGAAGGATGTGTTCCATTTTTGGCAAAGGATAATTGTCTTTGAGTGAGGCTCTATTTAGATTCCTAAAATCTATGCACAATATGATCTCACCTGTTTTCTTTCTCACCGCTACAAGGTTTGAGACCCAATCAGAAAACCTCATAGGAACTATTATGCCTGCCTCATACATTTTTTTAATATCTTTTTCAACTGTAGGAAATTGCTTCGGGTTTATTCTGCGAAGTTTTTGCCTAAAGGGCTTCTGATTTTCTTTCAAAGGTATTTTTTGCTGTATAATGTTCGTGTCATATGCCTTTAAGTCTTCATAGCTCCAAGTAAACACATCAATGAATTCCTTGAAAAGGTCAATGTATTTCTTTTTCATGTTTGCAGGAAGAGACTTAGCCAATTTAATCATTTGGGGCTTATCTTCTGTGCCTATGTTTAATTATTCAACGTTAGAGTCTGCATGTTCTATGGTAGGCTTCTTTGGTACATCATCAAAGTCAAAAATTTCCTCTAAAGGTTCCAGACCTCGAGGTATGTTCTTATCTTTGGCCTACAACACCTCAACTTCTTCATTTTCCACGTTTTCACAATTTCCGTTTGGGTTTCCAATCTGTTCGTTCAAAGTGTTTATTTCTATGTTACGGGGTGGTTCTTCCTCGTCTGAGGGTTCCTCACTTAGGCATCTATCACTGGTCATAGAGTCTGAATCAGAAAATTCAAACTCGTTCCTACCTATCAGGAAATCTTCAATCTACTTATCGCCCTCGAAAACCTGCCAATATTTTTCGTTGTTCAGCTCTGCAGGTTTGAATTTGGTCTGTATTATGATTTGTTGGTCGCTTGGAGTCTTAGGGTATGAACTGGCTAGGCAAGCTAATCCATTTTCAATGACGTTTTAACTCCTAGGAACAAACACTAATTCGTATTCAACAAATGTTTTCAATATATCCACAACATCGTTCCTATATGCTCTCAACCTAGGGTGTTTGGCTGTCTATTCACCGTTCACCTATTTTATAACCAACTCAGAGTCTCCCTGCATGGTTATCCTACGGGCTCCTATTTTCTTCAACAGATTTAAGCCTAGGATAAGAGCCTCATACTCTGAAATATTATTTGTACATTTGAAATGCAGGTTGCAGGCATGGCTCTCCGCGTAGTCACTCTCTGTGTTATGTAGCCACACCCCAGCTCCAGTAGTTCTCTTGGTGCATGACCCATCAAATTTCATTTCCCACAGGGGCCCATTTTTAATTTTACGTCATTTCCCTCCATATCGTGGGTTTCATTGGTTTGTTGTATTACGGGTTCTGCGTTGTGCTGTGGAGGGTTTCGATGTTCGTGTGGTATATGAGTTTGTGAGGGGTGACTAACCAGCTGATTACAGTCTATTCCTTGTTTGGTCTGAATCTCTATTTCAGTGCAATATCTAAGGGTTTCTCCTTCATTTTCCTCTAAGTCTAGAGTGGCCATTATGTTAAAATCCATAGTCTTAAACCCTTTGCTTGCATCTATGTCTTCTGGTTCTGGCTCTCCCAAAGATTCGTCCTTACAGAAGATAAAGGAGTCTAGGTCTATGTGTACATAGTACAAAGGAGAATTTTCAATCTTTTTAGGGCTACTAACCATGAACTTCATTTGTGCCTCCCTATACAGTCTTCTAGGTTGGCTGAAAATAGGGATTGTGGCGTATGCCCCATCCATCTGCATTGTACCCTGGAGCTTGGCTCCCCAGGACCTTGACAATAACATGACATACTTGGGTGGCACATCTACCACGACAACATCCATGACCATGCACTTGGCTAAAATCTGGGTAAGGCTCACACATAAATCTTTGATTAGGCCAAGACACTTTTCCCTACTAGAATCAAATGAATATAAGTCTTTGTAAGGTCGGGTTACCTCTAGGCCTAACCTTTCCATTACTACCTTAGGCATTAAGTTGTGGGATGCTCTAGAGTCACGCATTGCGTTGTGAAGGGTCTTGTCAGGGATATTGAGACTGGTATAAAAAGGGGGAATTACCTATTCCTGAAACTTCCCTTCAATCTTTGGACCAAACAGAAGAGCTGGTTGATCATCACTCAGATTTACAGTGTCACTGTTCTCGCCTAGATTTAATGCTTTCAAAATTTGGCCTTTATATACATCCTGAGTGGCCAGCTCAGAGAGTGGGACAGAGACTTTAATCTTTGCAATCTCACTCTCTAAATGGAAAGTGGATTAAATTTTTGGAATGTTCAACTCTGTTTTGTTAGCAACTACCTTAGTGGCTGAATCAGTGGGATGGTTCTCACTATGTACAGTGTTTGGGATTATTTTATTAGAAGTACTAGCTGCAGTGCTAGTGTTGCTAGTTGGTTGACCTTGTTTATTAGTGTTTTGGTTATCTTTTTCTTTGTTCTTCCCAGAACTCTCAGATGTCGATTTGTTACATTCAACAGTTGATTTAGAAGATTTCTCAGTTCTTTTCTTGATGGTAATCTCAAAAGCTTTTGGTTTGGTATTATCTAGGTTTTTCTTGCTCGTAAGTTCATATTGTTCTATGACTTGCATGATATAATTTTCAAATCCAAGTCTGTAATCATCAGATTCTAACCACTCCTCATCCCAATACGAGGGTGGGGGATGATCTTCCTCTGTGGAACAGTTATGGATTAAGTTTTCTACTTCGAACATGTTTATTGTAGTTCCCTTAGACTCTTCTATCATTCCCTCATCCTTGTCAAGAAATTTCTCTTGGAATGGAGGAACAACTTGCTGATCTGATTCTCTTTGTCTGTTGGGAGTGGCATTGTTTCTTCTAAAGTTCTAGTTTTGATTTTGGTTTCGGTTTTGGTTACTGATAGTGACAACCATTTTTTCCATCATTTGTTGTAGATTTTCCATGTTTTTGGATAAACGGTCATAATTGGGATCAGATGTGGAAGCTAAAGTGTCATCTCTATATGTTACCCTCTTCTCAGCTCTCAATCTTGCTCTTTTCTCAATAAAATTAGCCTCTACACTCACTGCTCATTTTTGCATGTCTTCCAATGTGTTGTAATCAAAGCCTTCAGGATATTTCACTAGAGCCATGCCCTGGGGAGGTTTCATATGTGGAGGAAGAGCATTGTAAATGCTGTTAAATCTCGTTGAGTAATCATGGACACTCTCTCCTACGTTTCTTTTAAGGTTCATGTATTCTGTTAGGATTTGGCGAGGATTTTCCTTGACTTCCCATTTGTCTATGAAGGTCTGATATAAAGCAGGGAGGTCTTAGATACTATTAGGAGGTAGGCCTTTGAACCATTTCTTCACCTCACCTCCTAAGCTCTGGGAAAATATTCTCATTTTGACTGTTCATCATCTATTTCCATGTAGTCAAAAGATTCCTCCATCCTATTTACATGGTGTTGGGTCGTGGTAGACTCTTTGGCAGTGAAATGTGGGATCTATTGAGCCCCAAAGATGTCCTTTCCCTTCACCAAATTTCACTTCATTTCCTTTGTCCCTTATCAATTACAGGCTTAAATGGTCAATAGGATTGATTAAAGTCACTTTAGGAATGTATACAATGACTGACTTGCTATATTTTCATGGTTTTGTTGTTGTATTAATTTTTGACTAGACTCAGCAACAGAATGCAGCCATTCTGTAGCCAGTCGCCTATTCCGCAGCTATCTTCATGTTCTCACAGGTTAAAGGTGTCACTTCAAGGAAAAACGCATATTTTTGAATTCCACAACACTCCCACATCATTTATTGCTCTCTACGAAGTCTGAGGAAGAAGCTACAGGTGGTTATGCACGTGGAAGAGATCAAAGCCAAGAAGCATATTCCTACCAGGACAGGGACTCTACAGATGTCTCCAACAAAGTACGAGGCTTCCATAAGAGTTCTAATTTGATTTTGATTGAAAAAGACACTTGTTCCTGTTTCTTCTCAAGGGTAGTTATGTATTTCTTTTATAATAATGACTTGGAAGACCGAGAGACAGCTAGCAAGATTGATGTTTTGTTGCTAGATCTCAAAAGACCGTAATACTCTGTTTTTGAAATACTTTTCCTTTAATGAAATAAGTACCACTTTATTGCAAGATCTGAGGCAATCTTGAGGATATTTGTATGCTAATCCGGTGGTAGAGGGCCCCTACTGCCCGAGAAGCTCTGTGCACATTGTTTAGATAAGTAACTTTAGCCTTGTTGCATTCCTAGCTTAAGCAATTTTCTGAACTTTGTGTTTTATACTCACTTGAATTGGATGCTACAGCCAGTCTTATTCTTACAAATTGTTCCAAAATATCACTAACATTGAATGAGATATAACTGTAGTATTCTAGGAATTAGTTGCATTTTTCTGAACTTTACGTTTTTGTGCTCAATTACATCAATTGTTACAGCTAGTCTTGTTCTTATGAATTATTCCAAAATATCACTAACACTGAATGAGACTTAGCTGTGGTGTTTTAGAGCTTAGTTGCGTTTTTTGAACTTTATGTTTTTATGCTCATTTACATCACATGTTATAGCTAGTCTTGTTCTATGAATTGTTCCAAAATACCACTAACACCGAATGAGACAGAGCTGTAATATTTCAGTGATTAGTTGCATTTTAGTTTGGTTGTAATACTCTGAAGGTTAAATGGCACTCTAGTTCAATTTTGTTCACTCTATTTCAAGTTTGAATGATTGCATTCTAGTTCAGTTTTATCCATTGTATTTTTAGTTTTATTAGTCCGTTGTATTCTAGTTGTTAAGTTAGACTTGATGGCCTTCATTATTTACAAAACCACTCCTATTCTTAATTTCTACTAATACATCATCATCATAGGAACAAGAATTGGTAATGTCATTTTGAAGTCTTGACTGTTCTGCAACTTCTCATAATTTCACAAACTGCCTCTTTTCCAAAGCTATTCCAAAATATTTCTAATTCTTGAATGAGGTTTAACAATGATATTTTGAGTTTTGGAATGGGTTAATTTCGGTGTCATAGGTTAATTTAGAGTAGAATTCTTCACTAGGTTGCAGACTATCTTTTTCCAAATGTGTTCCAACAAATTTCTAGCCATGGATGAGATTTTCTCTGTGATATTGTAGATTGTTGTTTACTTAGAAGAACCTCATTACATTAAACTCATCCTTTTCTCAAATTATTCCAACATATTTTTAATGAATGAATTGGACTGAGTTCATGTTATGAGTTATTGAGTTCATGCTATGAGTTATTTTTCTTGTTAAAGTATTGCATTTTCTATTCTCAAGTGCCATACATAGTTTAGAATAGGTTTTGCTCTGTTTTAGTGTGACCAACAACTTCTCTTTACCAACACTTAGTTCTTTTCCTCTTAGAATAAAAACAAAAAATCAAAAACATTGGAAAAACACTAAACACAACGTAGTGAGAAACAGATACCTAGGCACATATAGTGCACTTCACTTCAACAGTTTACTAGCCCTGGTTGACAATTTATGACATCAATTTAGGAACACTAAGTTGAGTAGAAATTTTGGCGCCGTTGCCGGGGAAGTGTAACTAGGTAGCCTTGTTTCTTACCTCCCAAAAACAATGACATGCGTAGAGAAAGAGACTCAAGGGGTAGATTCATAAGAAGCAGAAGCTTGATTCCTAGAACACCACTTGTTTCACCAAGACCTAGAGCCAGCACACCTCCAACTCAAACCCACATTCCATCCTTTACTAATCCTAGACTTCCAGAGAACTTAAGATCAGATATTCCATTAGAAAGACCTTCTACTTTACCCACTGAGCCTGTCTTAGAAGAAGATTCAGGAACCCCTGCTAGGGACATAAAATTTTCAACTTCTACAGAAGAATCAACTATGGCAGAAGAAGGGGGAGGAGGAGTTTTTAATGGAGAACACACACTATTTGGAGGGGGTAGAGGTAGAGGTAGAGGAGAAGGAGGTAGAGGTGTAGAAGGAGAAGGAGGCAAAGGAAGAGGTAGAAGAGAAATGGGAAGCTCTTTTGGGTTTCCTATAGTAGATGAAGAAACCAATGCAACTATGAAAAACATTTCACCCTCTGTCCTTCCAAACTTTTATGGACTCAAAACTGAAGACCCTGAAACCTTCCTATTTGAATTTGAAGTCCTATGTAGAACCTATGACTACTTACAAGATTCTCAAAAACTTAAACTATTCCCTTCAACATTGAAAGGAGCAGCATTAAAATGGTTTATGAGTTTGATCAACAGTTTTATTAGGACATGGGAAGACATGAAACAAGCATTTCTAGAGAGGTATTTGGATTACTGTATGCCAGTCAACCATAAGGAGGAAGTGTTTAAAATGTTACAAAAAGAGGATGAAAATTTGGAATATTTGTTGGAGAGGTTTAACTATAACATCAAGAGGGAAAAAATGGAAAACTTAGATCAAGACACTTTGAAAGCTCTCTTATTGAAGACAATTAGGGATTAATGGTTGGATATCCTAAACATGATGAGAAAGTGTATATCTCTGTGCTTTCACATTACCCGGGCTAAATGAATTATGTATAAAATATCAACTTCTGGGAGTGGGAAATCTAAATAAACTGTAGTGTTGACCAAGAGACTTCGCTTCTCGCAAGGGCAAGTAACTCTGCTTCAGACAGTGATAGGGTATAAATAGTACATATTCTCACGGGAATTCAAATACCATCGATATTTTGGGGAGTGTGAGTGAACAAATAGACACCCTTAAGTTACGAAACAAGCACAAAGCTGAATCGATGCCTTATTACCTTTTCCAGAGCAGAAGAAACATGCCTCGCTGAGAGGGAGTGCTCTTCGGATGCAAGTAGTAGAGACCTCGTGTACTTGTTCTAAAAACATGAGACCAAGAGTTGTCCACTCTGTCTTAAACTGGCTTTTCAAAGAAACCCCTACAAATTCCACAGAATCTCTCAATTTTGTCTCTAGGAGGCCTTGGCAAGGACCTCAAACACAAGGATTCCATGATCAGCTGTATAATCAACCCCCACCAAATTGGAATTCTTGGCAACAACCTTGGCCCCAATTTCAAAATCAATCTCAAACTTGGGCACAAGGAGCACAAAATCCCTATGGAAGATACTCTCAGTACTATCAGTATCCACCATCCTATCCACCATATCCACATTTCCCTCCTCAACAAAATTTTCAACAAAATCCTCAAAATCCACCACGTCCATTACCATTTCCTCAGAAAACAAATCAGTTGCCTTCCCAACCCATACCAAACCCCAACAATAAAAATCCTCAGAATACATACATGATAGAAGGCCAACAGTTTCCAACTTATTTGATTACTCCTTTAGACCTTAGTGATGTTCAACTTAGGTCTGGAAGAATAATTGAAAAGAAGAAACCTTCTGTAATCATACAAGAGCAAAACAACTCTGAGGAAGATTCTCTACTGGTGAATAAAAGTCTTGAAGAGAACACACCTTTCCAAGACCTAAACATTGAAAAATCAAAACAAAAAGAACCAATAATTTCAACTCCTATATTAGAACAGCCATCAACATCCACTTCTACACCTCCCTTTCCAGAAAGATTACAAATTGATAGAGGTGTAGAAAAACAAATTATGGTACCTAATTATGATTTCCTAGATGAGCTGAGAAATGTCTGTATTAAGATTCCATTATTACAAGATATCAAGGAAATCCCAATTTTAGCAAAGACAATAAAGGAGTTGAGCATGAAGAAAACAAGAAAAAGAATAAGAGATACAAAGAAAATTCAACTGGAAGGAAAAATAGCAGATATCATGATGGGTAAGATTTCTATTCCAAAGTATCTAGACCCAGGAAATCCAGTTGTTAAAATTCACATCAATGGAATTGAGATCCAAAACACACTTATTGATTTAGGAGCAGCAATCAATATTATGAGTAGACAAATCATGGATAAACCGAAACTTCCTAATCTTCTTTTTACACCCACATTATTACAATTAGTAGACAGATCTGTGATCAAACCTGATGGGGTAATAGAAGACATTCCAGTGTCCCTAGATTCTTGGGAGTATCCTGTGGATTTTATGATCCTAACTCCTAAGAATAATCTAGGAGGGCATCCTATTATATTAGGAAGACCTTGGTTAGCTACATCTGATGCTTTCATTAGTTGTAGATCCGGTGATATGTACATCTCTGATGGTAGTTCAACCAAGAAATTTACCTTGTATCCTCCAGCAAAAACAATTACAGAATTGGATGATACTCAATGGATTGAGGATGAAGAAGACATACAACCTCTCTTCACAATTTCAAAAATTAGTGAAGATAGCCAGATTTTGAATACCTTAGAAAATTTTGAATCCTCTTCGAAATACAAACATGAACAATTTCAAGAAGAATCCAACATTGAGTTTTTATCATCAAGACATATGTCTCTTTATTCCATGGATAAATTTGGCAGCTCTGCAATTGAGATATTTCCAGGTAAAACTTTAAACATAAACAAGAACCTAGAGAAATCTCAACAAGAAAAGCTAGTCAAGATATTATAGAGACATTCTTCTGCATATGCATGGGAGTACACTAATATGAAAGGGATAAGCCCTAAGACTTGCACTCATCACATCTACATAGAGGAAAATTGTAAACCAATTAGACAACCTCAGAGACGGATGAATCCAAATCTTAGGGAGATTGTTAAAGAAGAATTGCAGAAATTGTTAAATGTCAACTTTATCTATCCCATTTCAGATAGTCAGTGGGTTTCTCCTTTGGTAATTGTGCCAAAGAAAAATGGTAAATGGAGGGTATGTATTGATTACCGAGAATTAAACAAAGCTACTCTTAAATATCATTTTCCCATACCTTTCATAGATCAAGTGTTAGATACATTAGCTAGCAAAAAGTACTTCTCATTTCTAGATGGGTTTAGTCGTTACAATCAAATCCAAGTAGCACTTGAAGATCAAGACAAACCACATTTACCTGTCCTTGGGGTACCTATGCTTACCGAGTATTTCCATTTGGATTATGCAATGCACCTGCAACATTCCAAAGGGCAGTATTAGGAATTTTTTCAGATCTAATACATGATTGTGTAGAGTTGAATATGGATGATTTCACGCTTTATGGGACATATTTGAAGAAGCTTTAGAAAACTTGGAAAAAGTCTTAAAGAGATGTAAAGAAGAAAATCTTTCATTAAGTCATGAGAAGTGTTTTATGATGTTTACTGAAGGAATTGTTTTGGGACATCACATTTCAGGGGATGGGATTAGAGTTGATGAGTCAAAAGTTGAAGTCATCTCTAACTTATCTATTCCAAGTTGTCAAAAAGATGTTAGGAGTTTTCTCAGATTTACAGGATACTATCGAAGGTTTATAGAAAACTTCACCAAGATAGCATCTCCACTTTTCAAATTACTTACCAAGGACTGTGAATTCAAGTGGAATCCTGATTGCCAGTTAGCCTTTGAGACCCTGAAAACAAAAATCTCTAAAGCACCTATTTTAAGGGGACCTAACTGGAAGTTACCTTTTCATATTTCAACAGATGCCTCAGATACAGCTCTAGGAGCAGTATTGGGACAAAAAGACCCGATTCCTTATGCCATCTACTATACCAGTAAAAATTTGACTCTTGCAGAGTTAAACTATACTGTAACTGAAAAAGAGTTTTTAGTTGTTGTTCATGCCATAAACAAATTCAGACACTATATAACAGGCTATGAAACTTTTGTTCACACAGATCACTCTGCAATTAGATATCTAATGAAAAAATCAATTACTAATGGCAGAGTCATAAGATGGTTATTGTTTTTACAAGAATTCAACATTACCATTCTAGATAGGCCTGGAAAACAAAACACAATAGCTGATTTCCTATCTAGACTCCAAAACATCAAAGACAATACTCCAGTTGAAGATCAATTCCCTGATGAATATCTTTTTGCAATTTCTACTCAAACTCCTTGGTTTGCTGACATTGCTAATTATTTAGTTTTAGGGAAATTTCCTTCAATAATGAATGCAAGAGACAAAAGAAAGATCATTTATGACAGTGCAAAATATTCATGGGTTGCTAATGAGTTATACAAAACAGGTCCAGACTTTATCATTAGAAGATGTGTTCGAGAAGATGAGATGCCTGAGATTCTCAAGGCATGTCATGATGAACCTTGTGGCGGACACTTTGCTGATAAAAGGACAGCTTATAAGGTCCTTCATTTAGGATACTATTGGCCATCCCTTTTTAAAGATGCTAAAGAGTATGTCAAAAGGTGTGACATTTGCCAAAGGGTAGGGAAACCTTCTCCTTCAGGTGAGATGCCATTGCAGCCTCAGGTACATATTGAACCTTTTGAAAAATGGGCTTTGGATTTTGTAGGACCTATTAGTCCTCTATCAAGACAAAAGAGATATATATTAGTTTGCACTGATTATGTTACCAAATGGGTAGAAGCCAAGCCATTACTTTTTGCTAATGAAGCATCTGTAGTTACTTTTCTTTTTTAGGATATTTTTACTCGTTTTGGTGTCCCAAGGGAAATTGTTACAGATCAAGGAGCTCAATTTACATCAAGGCTAGTGGAACAAATGATGGAGAGGTACAAAATCAGACACAAAAAATCTACTCCCTATCATCCACAAGAAAATGGTCAAGTGGAATCTACTAATAAGGTCATTGAAGGAATCCTAACAAAGACTGTTCATTTACATAGAAGAGATTGGGCAGACAGGCTTCCTGAAGCCTTGTGGGCCTATAGAACTACATGGAGAAGCACAATAGGTCATACTCCCTATGAACTTATTTATGGAAAACAAGTTTTGTTTCCCATAGAATTTCAGATTCAAACTTTTAAAATGGTAGTTCAGCTAGGACTTGATCTAACAGAGGCACAGAAGCACAGATTGGAGCAGATTAATGAATTGGATGAGATCAGATAGGATACAGTCCAGAAAACAAGTATAGTCCAACAGCAAAGGACTAGATGCCATGATAAGTACATCAAGGAAAAGAAGTTCAAATAAGGTGACTGGGCTCTCTTGTTTGATTCAAAGTTCAAAGATTTTCAAGGTAAATTCCAAACGCATTGGCTTGGGCCATATGAAATTATGAGAATTTTTGACAATGGAGCAATAAAAATCAGGACAATAGATGAAGAGAAGGTCACTTTTCTTGTAAATGGTCATAGATTGAAGTTGTATCATAAGCCACTTTCAAGAGAAGAATTTGTTAAGAGATTCCAGGAAAACAGTAATGTGAAGTTAATGAAGAAGAATTTTTCTTCTTCATCAACTTAGTTGAATTTTCTGAATTCAAATGAAAAAAAAAAGTATAAACATGAAAACTAATCACTGATTAGCATGTTTATACAGAAAAGATAAAGTGAAAATCAGAATCCTTCTGACACTTTAGCTTTTCAAATTTGTTCTTTTTCTGCAATTAGCTATCACAAAATCATAAGTATCACTCCATCATGTCTCCATTCATTCATATTTCATTCACTCCATTCATCCATATTTCATTCACTCCATTCATCCATACTTCATTCACTCCATTTCATGGTCCATTTCATTTCCATCTCATATTTCTAAATTTGATCTCTTTCTGCAGATTGAGTATTACAAATCACAAGTTGCAGACCACTTTTTATGGTTCATTCCACTTCACAATTGTGATTCATTTCATTCCATTACATTTCACTTCACTTCTAAGCCATTCCACCATATTTCATGATCCATTTCATACAACATTCCATTCCATGTTTCAAAGTTCCTACAGGTACATTCTGCAGCCAGTCAGACATTCTGCAGCCAGCTAGACATTCTGCAGCCAGATATCCTGAAGGAAATTATCCAGCAACACTTGTTCAGCAGCAAATTGACCCTGCACACCTATGTCAACAAGAAAAATCAAAGGAATTATGAAGACTGAAGAATCAATGATTTTCAAAGGAGGAAAAAGCATATCAAAACCACAAAAATTAAAGGAAAGGCAAAGGTAAAGTTGTAAAATTATTATGATGACAGAACATGAAAGTTATAGTATAGTTAAGTCATGTATGATTCAAAAAGTTGTTTTAATTATTCGTGTTGATCATGCCTATTAAACCTATCATAAAAACTTTGGACAAAATCCCCTCCACTCCGCCATATCAAATCATCATTTAAAACTTAACGGTTAAGTACTGAAGTGACCTAATCAGTCACGTCACTAGGCCGAAGTATTCAATGATGATTTTGAATTTCTCACGAAATATTTCTGCGGTCTTTTCTCCCATGATGGCTCTCAAACTCATTAATTCGTGTAAATCACCCTCACTACATTTCACTCATTCTATAACCTCTTCATATCATCCTTCCGTAGCTAATTCCTACTACATAAACAGAGAAAACACCTTTGGGGTAAAAACAACTCTTTAATAGCCATTCTCACCGTGGATAGAAGAGCAGTAAATTGAAGGTTGAGAAGAGAAGCCATGGGTATCATAGTAAGGTCTGAACCAGTCAAAACCAAATATTTGGTGGGTTACCCACAAATTAGAGAAATGCTACAGCAAGCTGGGTGGTTACAATTTTTGGAAAAATTCAATGGTTTTCATAAAGAGGTAACTAAAACATTTGCACGGTCCTTCAATGGAGAAGAAGTCGAAATAGGAGATGTTAAATTCAATATTACAGAAGATTTCATTATAAAAGAAGCGGAATTACCCAGGCAAGGAGAACGATGGTTCAAAAATAGGGAATTTCATAATGAGGCATGGAGGCAAATGCTTAAAACACCAGGTATGGATGTTTCCATTTTTAAGAAGGGCATTCCTAGCTCAGCACTGAAGAATAAATGGCGGAATATGTTGCTCATTTTGCAAAATTTTATAACTTGTGAGGGAAGGTTTGGTACCTTATATATTTATCATATTCGGCTAATGATGCATTTCTTAGATGAAGAAATCAATTTACCCTTTTTTCTACTTCATAGTCTGAAGAGAATGGCCTCTAATGTTCAAAAGAGGGTTCAATTCCTGGAAACCACTTTGTACCACCACGACCTAGTTAAAATCCTGATTGAACATCATTTGAGAAAGGTGGGAGACAATTGGGATGAGTTTCTAGTGAGGAATCACTTTGAAGAACCCAAGGAATCTCCATCTGAAGGAAAACTTACAAGAAGAAGCAGGAGAAGGAAAATTTCCAAAGCTGTTGAAACTAAAACTGGTAAGTCCATACAAGAGGACAGTGAGGAGATAATTTCTGAGAAATTGACTGAAATTAAGAAACAACTTAAAAAGGAGAAGATGATAAAAAGGTATGCCAAGGAGAGAGGTGAAGGACCATCTCAACCAAGACGAAGCCACAGGCTTAGAGGTATATTGAAGAAAACAGGGGTTAGAAAAACGGAAATTATAAACATTGAGGATGAAGAGACACCAATTGCTAGATCACCTGAGTACCAGTACGAGGAGGACCTTGATGAAGGAGCTCCGGAGATAGACCTAGCACAACAAAAAATTTATAATTATGTTGAGACATTAGAGAAGAGAACCTCAGAAAGTAGAGACAGAACTCCTAGCCCACCAGAATCTGCAATTGATATGCTAAGAAGAGATAAATATGAGTTAGAAGTACTCAATAGGCATATCAAGAATGAGAATGACATTTTAATGGAGCAGGTTAAGCTGAAAAGTGATATGAATACAACTCTCTCTCTACAAATGGAAAAATTGTACAAGGCTAGTGAGAAATTGAAGAAGAAAAACAAAAAGTTGAGCAGGGCACTTATAAATTTGAGATTCAAGTTGGTCATAAAGAAGCCTAGGAGGCCATTGACTATCAGGAAAAGCAGAAGAAGGAGCCTAGATTTCCTAGCAGAAGTCTCAGAATATATGAGTTGATTGCATGAGGACATGCAAAAACTTTGCAGTGGGGGTATGTTGAGCCCCAAAGATGTCCTTTCCCTTCACCAAATTTCACTTCATTTCCTTTGTCTCTTATCAATTACAGGCTTAAATGGTCAATAGGATTGATTAAAGTCACTTTAGGAATGTATACAATGACTGACTTGCTATATTTTCATGGTTTTGTTGTTGTAGTAATTTTTGACTAGACTCAACTACAGAATGCAGCCATTCTGTAGCCAATCGCCTATTCCGCAACTATCTTCATGTTCTCATAGGTTACAGGTGTCACTTCAAGGAAAAAATCATATGGTTGAATTCCACAACACTCCCACATAATTTATTGCTCTCTACGAAGTCTGAGAAAGAAGCTACAGGTGGTTATGCACGTGGAAGAGATCAAAGCCAAGAAGCAGATTCCTACCAGGACAGGGACTCTACAGATGTCTCCAACAAAGTACGAGGCTTCCATAAGAGTTCTAATTTGATTTTTATTGAAAAAGACACTTGTTCCTATTTCTTCTCAAGGGTAGTTATGTATTTCTTTTATAAGAATGACTTGGAAGACCGAGAGACAGCTAGCTAGATTGATGTTTTGTTGCTAGATCTCAAAAGACCGTAATACTCTGTTTTTGAAATCATTTTCCTTTAATGAAAGAAGTACCACTTTATTGCAAGATATGAGGCAATATTAAGGAGATTTGTATGCTAATCCGGTGGTAGAGGGCCCCTACTGCCTGAGAAGCTCTGTGCACATTGTTTAGATAAGTAACTTTAGCCTTGTTGCATTCCTAGCTTAAGAAATTTTCTGAACTTTGTGTTTTATACTCACTTGCATTGGATGCTACAACCAGTCTTATTCTTACGAATTGTTCCAAAATATCACTAACATTGAATGAGATATAATTGTAGTATTCTAGGAATTAGTTGCATTTTTCTGAACTTTACGTTTTTGTGCTCAATTACATCAATTGTTATAGCTAGTCTTGTTCTTACGAATTATTCCAAAATATCACTAACACTGAATGAGACTTAGCTGTGGTGTTTTAGAGCTTAGTTGCGTTTTTTGAACTTTATGTTTTTATGCTCATTTACATCACATGTTACAGCCAGTCTTGTTCTATGAATTGTTCCAAAATACCACTAACACCGAATGAGACAGAGCTGTAGTATTTCAGTGATTAGTTGCATTTTAGTTTAGTTGTAAAACTCCAGAGGTTAATGGCACTCTAGTTCAATTCTGTTCACTGTATTTCAAGTTTGAATGATTGCATTCTAGTTCAGTTTTATCCATTGTATTTTTAGTTTTATTAGTCAATTGTATTCTATATATTAAGTTAGACTCGATGGCCTTCATTATTTACAAAACCACTCATGTTCTTAATTTCTACTAATACATCATCATCATAGGAACAAGAATTGGTAATGTCATTTTGAAGTCTTGACTGTTCTGCAACTTCTCATAATTTCACAAACTGCCTCTTTTCCAAAGCTAATCCAAAATATTTATAATTCTTGAATGAGGTTTAACAATGATATTTTGAGTTGTGGAATGGATTAATTTTGGTGTCATAAGTTAATTTAGAGTAGAATTCTTCACTAGGTTGTAGACTATATTTTTCCAAATGTGTTCCAACAAATTTCTAGCCATGGACGAGATTTTCTCTGTGATATTGTAGATTGTTGTTTACTTAGAAGAACCTCATTACATTAAACTTATCCTTTTCTCAAATTATTCCAACATATTTCTAATGAATGAATAGGACTGAGTTCATGTTATGAGTTATTGAGTTCATGCTATGAGATATTTTTCTTGTTAAAGTATTGCATTTTCTATTCTCAAATGCCATACATAGTTTAGAATAGGTTTTGCTCTGTTTTAGTGTGACCAACAACTTCTCTTTACCAACACTTAGTTCTTTTCCTCTTAGAATAAAAACAAGAAAAATAAAAAACATTGGAAAAACACTAAACACAGCATAGTGAGAAACAAATACCTAGGCACATATAGTGCACTTCACTTCAACAGTTTACTAGCCCTGGTTAACAATTTATGACATCAATTTAGGAACAGTAATTTGAGCAGACAGTATATTTGATTGATAATCATTGGGTAAAGGTACCAGAGGCTGAGGTAAAACCAGAGGTGCATACCAGGCTGCCATGATGATGTTCTGAGGAGGTAGAGGGTTAACCTGAGCATCTGGTATATGGATGGCAGGGATATTATGACCAGCAAAATACTGTTGAGCAGATTTAGGGTGGTAGAGCCCCAAGTTTTGAAGGAAGTGAATGTTAGGGGGTGTAGATGGAGGGGTCTATCTATCCCTAATGTGTTTACCACTGTGAAACGGTGAACCGGGAAGCTCGAGGTCTGGCTGGTCTGGAACACTGAATGACCTAGTTCTTGGTAGTCTGTTCGGTAGGTCTAGGTCAAAAAATGGGTCTGATAGAGTTGTAAAGTATTCTGGAGTAGAGTTAGCTCTATGGATGTGGCTGGAAATAGTTGGTCTTTTAGGTGTAGGATATCTCTTGAGGATGCTCTCATGGTTTTCAACTATTTCAGGTGGGTTTGGGTTAGGGTAAGCTCTTGTGTGAATGGTTCTAAAAGCTAGAATGTTGTTCTCCAATAAGGCAACTTAACCCTACTTGTTACCTTTATTGTGGTTGATGTTGTTTTAGAGGCTGGTCTTCCGGTGGAGTCTTGTGTGAAACCAAGATAATCAGCAGGCCTACTGATCAACAATGGAGTCCTTGATCTTTAAAGAGCTGTGGAGTTGCCAGGTGGAAGGTTTAGGATGCTTCTGGAGGGTACACTGTCCACCACAGTGCTTATGAGATGTCCCTTTTCAAGGATATCTTTAAAACACAACAAACTCTAACCAGAGATTGATGGGGAGGGCTTTTACCAGATATGTCACCTATAAAGAGTGTGAGATCTGGAGGCTACCTGGCCCTTTCCAGACTCTGTCTAAGAGTGTGGGAGAAACACAACAAATGGTAGAGAAGTTGGAATGCAAATGGAAGTGTTTCACTACCAACCTGACCAGATTTTTTAGGTTTTCTGAGGCTCTTTTGATGTAGTATGGTGGAAAATACTCAGAAGTTCCCCACCAGAGTCGCCATTATGTTGGGGTTCCCATGTTTTGGCAAGGTTGGTAATACCAAAAGATGAGACAACATCAAACCACTTTCAGACCCTAGGATCTATCCCTCCTGGGTCCAGAGAGGGATCTCTCTCTGATTGTCAAAGGTATATGTCTTTGAAGCTCAAAGTTAAGGTGTTAGGCTAGTTATAAGGCTCAGAGTTTGTTTGTTTAATTGTATGTTTGGTTGTTGAGAATTAGGAAAGAAGGGTTCAATATAAGAAAAGGATGAGCAAAGAGGATTTTAGGCAAAGGAGAAATACTCCAGGGAACATTCAGGACCATTGGGCAATGGAGTCAAGAAAGGGTTTACTTGATGTTCAATATGCAGGCTTTCAGTTGGGCTAGTCATCTAAAGCATTGGATCTCAAAGATGATTATGTGATATGAAATGGTAAGAGAGAAAGGTGAAAGCAAGGAAACCTCCAAGGTGACCTTCAGAGATCAGATCCAGGGACATGGCTTGCAATTGAACACCTGTGATCTAAAATCCAAAGGCTAACTCTTCAGATAAAGAACATTAAATATTTATAACACAAAGTTGAAAACCTGAGATCAGAGAGAGACTTTGAACTCTCAATGCTTCGACCTCCAGCTTGAGGGATCTTAGAAAGGTTCGATTAATTTAAAAGGATCCTAGTGAGATAAAGACAGAGTTCTAGACCTTCTACTGTTCCTAATTCATTCAATTAAACCTCAACAAGAACATTTGAAGCACTGACCTCAATAATTCATACATCAGCTAGAAGGCAATAACATCCACTACACTGGTTAAATTAATTGAAATAAATCCTCAGATACACATATAGCAGAAAAAAATTAAAGGCAAGGAGAGCAGAAACATAGGGTACCTAACAAGGGTAAATCCTATGCCAAATTTCTGATGCAAGCCAGCAGAAATGCAATGAAATGAATTAAAATACAGAGATAGAAAAACATCACCAGCTGCTTTAAATCAGGATCCAAAGAAATGTGCTTGTCATATTAAGAGCAACACCAGTAAAGTACAAAATTGCCAACAGCTTGAAAGTTCAGTTTGAATACATCTTCCTCAACCTATCTTGCAATTTTACACAAAGTTTATGTCTCAAAAGAAACAACTTGAAATTCTCTGATAATCGATCAACAACCTCTACAATGAGTTCCTTCCTGAATTTTATAACTGAAAGGTGAGCAGAGCAGGTAGGTTAAACACTAAATGAAACATTAAAACTCAGAAAGAAAGAGGGCCGAAGCACATTCAATTTTAAATCTTGTGCATTTATCCCTGGTACTCCTTTGGACGAAGGAGCGATCTTCTTCAGGCTTCCATTTACTCCAGTATGGCTCTGATGCACTCTGGCTACAGTACTTTGTAGTACTCTGGTGAATAAACAAAAAGGAAAATAAATGACAGTGAAGTACACCATGCTACATAAAAAATGCTTTGGTAGCTTAGGACTGTGGTCAGGGCTGAATTTTCTTCAAGAACACGGTAAATAAAGGAAACAATATGGGTGCTCGGTCCTTTAGGAAAAGAACAATCTGTCGATGTAAAAGCCTGATAGTATTTTTTTCTGTGCGTTGAGCCTTCCGTGTGATCCATGATGTATTTGGTATGGTACCTTGCCTTTAAACCACTGACTTGAGGCTCCAAGACCTTCATTTTCTTTCCTTAAACTCTCTTCTGCTCCCGTACTGTCTCTGTCGATGAGATCTATGCTTTAATGGCTCTGGGGAAGATTTTCCAGAGTTTAAACTATGTTCTTTAATGCGAGCCCTGTCATATGTCTTTTCAGACCCTTCTTCATGAGTTAGACTCTTTGAAAATGGTCTTTTCCTATTTCTCTGTAACTGTACAGAGATTTTGAATCATGGTGGTTTTCCGCCGCTCGTACCCTGCAAAAACACACAACTCTGTTAAGAAAACCATGCATGGAGGTGGTGGATGTAGGGGAGGGTTAAGAGGGTGGAAGCGCGGTGGTGGTAAAAAGATGGAATCAGCGGTGAAAAATGCATAAATGGTGTAAATCGCGACCTATCGGGTTATGGTGGAGAAACGAGCATGGACTGTTCGATCATGGTCTGGTGACGAAGATCTACGGCAGGGATTAAATAGTGGGATGGTATATGAAATTGGGTGAAATACATTAAAATGGATGAAAATGCGATGAATATGATCGTGTGTGGTGGGACCCGGCATGGGCAGAGGGCAATTCATTTAAGACCGCCAGATCTCAGGAGGAGATCGACGTCGACGATTGCATCAGGAGATCGCAATCGGGGGAGGCGAAGGGGGACACATTTTAGAATTTGTGATTGTGATTGAAAGGATGGGGCGATTAAGTGCTGACCGTTGGATCGCGTAGGGGATCAATGGTGGAGATTAAATCAGAGGGGGAAAACAGGCGGGGAGCGATGAGATCTAGGCCGTTGGATCTGAATGGATGGATGGTCGAGATTGGATTGGGCGATCGCAATCGCAAAGGGCGGAAGGAGGAAGAAATTGAAAAATGCGATTGTGATTGAAACGGGAGAGCACGGGCTGTCAGATCAACAGGAAAATCAATGGCTAGGAAGCGATCGGTGGATCGCAATCGGTGAATGCAGTTGGGTGGCACATTTAGAACTTGCGATTGCGATGGGAGCGATTGAGCGCCAGCCGTCGAATCTGGGTCTGGATCGACGACGAGGATTGGATCAGCGGGGAAAAGAATGGGGTGAAGGGACGCGATGTGACAGGATTTGGGCCATTGGATTAAATGACAGATCAATGACGGAGATGTAGTCCAGGGATTGCAATAGGAGGGAGCAAAGGGTAGCACCATTAAAAAGTTTCGATTAGCGATAAAGTGAGATTGCGATGGCCGTCAGATTTAGAAGTGGATCGACGGTGGAGAGGGCCATCGGAGAGCTCACAAAGGAGTGTTAGGGACGCGATAAAATGGGCTGCGGGCTGTTGTATTTATCAAGATCAATGACAAATATCATTTCAAGGGCTGACCGATGGATACTCCATCGCATCGGAGGTTTTAACTTTACAAAGGAAATGTGTGTTTGCTCCGATTCTCTGATGCGATAAGTGCTTTAAGGATCAGCACTTGGTCTTAGCGCTTGGGTCTACGTGGGGAAGTGGTTAAGGGGCTAGGCGTTAATATAAAGTGAAAGTGGGTTTTTGCCCCTTTTTAATGCATTTTGAGGTTGGGAAAGGGTAACGGTAGGGGTAAAAAGGGAAAATCGGGCCAAACAAGGGGAGCTTGTAGGATTTAGTGGGGGATTTTGGGATAGTTTAGGAGGACTAAGGGAGGGATTTTGGGCTGGAAAGGGGGCTTTGAAAAGGGGAAAAAGGGGTGAAATGGAGAATTTTGCAGAGGTGCAAGGGGAAAATAAAGGCATTTTGGAGCACAATATTTTATCATCAGTGAGGCTTATTGACTCAAGAACAACAAAGGGAAAAAATAAAAGGGCAGGGAACATGGAGAGCCTTCAAGGATGATGTGTTTTCAAGAGAAATGCATTCCTTGAAGGCTCATAAAACAAATTAGCCCCTTGTTTGCTTGTCAAGGAATTTATAAAGGGCTAACAATAGCAGCAAAAGATTTACATATTGAACAGTTATATGTAAAGACAACATTTCTTCATGGTGATTTGGAGGAAGAGATCTATATGGAGAAACCAGAAGGATATGAGGTCAAAGGGAAACAAAAATTAGTATGTGGGTTAAAGAAGAGCTTGTATAGCTTAAAAAAGGCTCCAAGGCAATGTTATCTAAAATTTGACAGTTCATGTCTGAACAAGGTTATAGTAGATGTCACTCTGACCATTTTGTTTACCTGAAAAATAAAAATAATGGAAGCTATATTATATTGTTATTGTATGTAGATGACATGCTTGTTGCAGGGTCTAACATGCAAGAAATAAATGTGCTCAAAAGAAAATTGGAAAATTCATTTGCAATGAAGGATTTGGGAGCTGCAAAACAAATCCTTAGTATGAGAATAACTAGAGACAGGAAAAATTGCAAATTAACACTGTCTCAGAATGAGTACAAACAAAAGGTGTTGAAAATATTTAATATGTAGAATGCAAAACCAGTTAGTACACCTTTTGCTAGCCATTTCAAACTTAGTAAGGAGATGTGCCCCAAGACCCAAGAAGAAATGGACTATATGTCTAAAGTTCCATATGCATCAGTAGTTGGAAGCTTAATGTATGCAATTTTCTGCACAAGGCCTGATATTGCACATGCAGTGGGAGTTCTAAGCAGGTACATGAACAATACAGGAAAAGAACATTGGATGGCAGTGAAATGGATTCTCAGATATTTGGGAGGTACCACAAATCAAGAATTATGCTTTGGTGGTTCAAAAATTTCTCTACAGGGATATGTTGATGAAAATATGGTATATGACAGAGGTAACAGGAGGAGCACTACAGGATATGTATTTACTATAAGTGGAACAACTGTCAGTTGGGTTTCAAAAATCCAAAGTGTTGTTACACTTTCAAAAATAGAAGCAGAGTATGTTGCTGCTAGAGAGGCTAGTAAGGAAATGATTTGGTTACAAAGGTTTATGGATGAATTGGGTAAGAAGCATGATATGGGAATGTTATACAATGATAGCCAAAGTGCCATTCATATTGAAAATAACTTAGCATTTAGTTCCAGGACTAAACACATACAGCTCAAGTACCATTTCATACAGTCAGTATTGGAAGATGGAGAGTTGAAGCTGGAAAAGATACACACTAGCTAGAATCTTCTAGATATGTTAACAAAGGTTGTAACGAGGGAAAAATTAAGAATGTGCTCAGTTTCAATTGGTCTTCAAGGATGACGATGAAGATGAGAAACAACCAGGTCCAAAGAAGAGTCATTGTCCAGTAAATGAAGCGACAGTGGAGTCTCCAAGTGGGAGATTGTTGGGTGTGGAGCCTGATTATCTTGTTTATTTTATATCACAACATTAGATCCCTATACCTTAATAGGGCAACAACGCCGCCCTAAATTAAACGCTGCCTGAGGGGTCCAGGTGGGGGCAGCTGCGAATTTATGGAGCCCCCCCCCCCCCCCCCTCGCAGGGGGTTTCGGGGGTAGTGCTCCTGAAGCTAAAAATATATGTAAAGTTTCCTTGTAAAAGTATAGTAATTTCTATTCAACTGGGCCATTCATTAGGCAGATGCTCTGATGGTAGAAGTTATTTTTATTTTAGGGTTTTTTTTCCCTAGAAGGCAACCCCTCGCTTGTATTAGGGTATTGTATTGCGGCTATGTATTGTATGTGTATTCTCAGAGCGAGAAACAGATAGGGAGACTGTGAGAGAGAACAGAGGATATTACAGCAGATCTGTTGTAGGTTGTGTCTCTTCATTTTGCTGGATAATAGAAAGGAAGGATTGGTTGTTCGGGGTGGACGTAGCCCAAACTGGGTGAACCACGTATATCTGTCTCTCTTTGGTTTTATGTGTTTTTTGTGCTTGTGTTTTCTACATATTTTATGTGTTTCATTGCTCTATAATATAAAATTTTCTAGCAAAAAGAATCTCATTTCTAGAAGTTCCAAGAATCCTAGATTACATTAGCTAAAAACCATGTTTTTTTGGATCGACATACTTTCCTAGTTCAATAATTGTGATGGTGAGCCAGATATTTTAACTTCAAGGATGCATTCATAATTTCATATAACAAAACATATTAAAAAAGTAACTTAAAACCACATGAAAATAAGTGGAAATAACAAACACACATGAGATCAAATGCAAAACGATTTTATTACGGAGTTCACCCAATGTGGGCTATGTATCTGGGACCTCCTCAAATGCGGGCAGGCCTTATTTCATTATGTGGCATCAAAGAAATTAGTTATAAGAAACGTTTACAAAAATGTCCCTTATACCTCTAATTTGGATGATGGCCTTAAAATGGAGACCTCATCTAGAGAAATAGACTACATAGATGGAGTCCTAGAATGAAGACGTGTAAAATCAACTAAACACTTGTCAAATTATGACACTCACACCTCGTCCCCTCTAAGGGAATACTTTTGGCATCTCCAATATACCCTTGCTTAGGGTTCCACAAGCCCTAGCCGCTCCTACTTCTGCTTTGATCCTCCATCGTCGGTCAGGTTCGAATTGTGAAATGAGACTTTAAGTAATAGTGAGGGGCGTAGACACCAAAGGAGAATCCTGTGGCTCATTGGTGGTAGAGTCATTTAAGTCAGTGGTGGTCTTGGAGTTTGAATTCGACATAGTTTTTTTGTATTGTGATTCACGTCGGCAATAATGCTAACTATCACCCCAACGAGGTTGGTGGTTAATATATTTTGGTGTTTATTTTGGAACCACCTGAGAGCCAAGCTTGCTCACCAGGTTGAGCACATTGAAGCCCCGCGAGCTCCACAATAATATGATATGGTTACCTTGGGTGTGGTATGGGTCACCCGTAGCCCCAACCCACCATGTGTTGTTTTATATATATAACATGTGATTGTTGGCAAGGGTGGCAACCCGCTACCCGAAATTCATATTTTTTATTTTTATTTTCTAAAATCATATGGTTCAAAATTTTCCGTCGCAAAAGAAGGGTCACTGAAAAAATTAAGTAGGCGTAAAATTCGCTAGTTTCGATGGTTGGATTTCGTGCACCAAGGTTCTTTCAGTTTGTTTCCTCGTTAAGACTCCCACTTGGCCAACTTCAAATAGAAATTTGACAAGCTATAAATTGAGCACACGAACTCAGATTTGACTTTCATTTGCACCGTTAGAATTAAGACGACACAAATTGAGGTCTCGTCCTACTTTCACTTCTATCTAATGACTTTGATTTTTGAGCTATATTCAAGGCCAGTTCTATTTTTTGATCCATCCGGATCATTCCTCCCCGCTGAGGAGCTTTCAAACCGCGAAAACCTTTATCAGTCAATTGGCGAGTGAGAGAATTTATCCCTCGCTTTAATTTAGAATGCGAAACTCTAGTTCTTAACAATGATTTTTTATAAATATTTTTGTTTAAAGTAAATTTTACATGTCATATCGTTCTTTTGAACCATTACAATAGACTTCTCCTACAGTGAGAAGCTTTTGAGCCTTGTAATTGTGATATATTTTCATTAGAATCTTCAGATTTGATATTGAATTCTTTCTTTCTTTTTTTAACAACTTGGCTTCATCAACTAGGATAGTTCAAGCTTTAAGTTTGTTCTCATAATTCCATTTTAAATAAAACTATTTTATTTATAAATGAATTGTTAATACGTTTCTTAGAGGTTTGATCATAAACTGGGGTTATGGTAGCATGTTGAGGTTCGATGGAAGCTAAGGGAATTTGAAGAACATAAATGGAAAATTCAAGGAAGGCCAAATTTTAATAAAGGATTTGTTTGTAGACAACACTCTCAATATCTTCCCAAGAATATATTGAATTTATTTCAATTAAGAAAGAACATTGTGAGAATATTCAATTCTCCAATCGTTCCTTGTTCTAGATTTTTTCTATTCTAATATCCCTTTATGTATTATAAAATGAGAGGAGTTTTCCCCTGCATTGGTAATGAAGAAGTATTTTAATTTAAAAAATAGAACAATGACTGAGCTTGGGCTGTAATTATTCAGAAAAATTAATGTGAAGATATTATTTTTATTAATTCTAGTTTACCAATTACTTTGTTGATCTGAATTTCTCTTAGATAGTCTAACTCTTAGTGGTTCGGGCCCGCTTCCTAGCTGGGGCATTGGCTTCTAATTTTTATTATTAATCTAGTAGAAAAACTCGTTATTTTCTCTCATTAGATTGATTGGTATTGTTATTTACATTTTTTTTTAATTAGAGCACTAAGAACTATTTAATCACGGTTGCTATTTCTTTTGAGAATGATATTAATTTAAGTTGTTTCTTTAGTTACTGCATGTTGCTTCCTTAGTTAATATTGTTAATTTAAATTATTATTTTCAAAAGTGCGATTGTTATTTCGGTAGACACAAAGTTAATTCATGAACGATTAGAGTAATATTATCTTCGGATTGAATTATTAAAAGTTTATTTAACTAGACTCTTAGTTTGTTGTGTGGTTCGTCATAGTTCTTTTGAGTACGGATTTGTTTAGTAGAGTACCTAAGTTCATTCTTTATTTCATATGTTGATTTCTATTATTGGATCGCATGATAGATTATTTTAGGACAAATGTAGTCTCTAGCAATCTCTTGCATATGTTTTTTTATTATCTTGAGATAAAAATACTAATCCTCGGGTTGATGTGAATGTTGATACTTGATTATTATTTTAGAACAATATTAGGAACCCTACAATAGCTTAATTGAATATGACCTTTTGTAGTAGAACATGATTAGGAATTTGGTATCTTCTTTCTTGAAAGGGGTCTTTTTGTATACAAGCTCATTATGTAGTGTGGCATTTCATATCAAACAAATTGTTGATTTACCTTAACATGTAGAGCTACTCCTATAATTTAGGTAAATGTATTATTGTATATATCAATTAACCCATCCAACAGAAACAATTTACCTTAACATGTAGAGCTACTCCTATAATTTAGGTAAATGTATTATTGTATATATCACCAACGGATCCAACCATCTCTATTTCATAGAGGGAACCATTGCAATTTATTTAGAAAATATGGGGATTTTATTTTCTTCCTCCTTCAAAACATGAATAAGGAAAATATTCTAGGGTGATATATTATCTAGATACATTTCTTAGATGTGATGAAAGAGAATAAAAAAATTGGGTACACTTTTGGTATCTTATATAGTTGATTTCCTAAGGTTGCACTGACACCTTCTGTCCTACACTCATAATTAGTATGTCCTAGACTTATGCCAATATCAAGTTTACATTATTTCCCTTGTTAACAATTAGATGTAATATGTCCACTTCAACAATGTCAATTAATGGAGGGGTTGTTAATCTTCTATAGGTTAATTTGTATCATATACATGTTACATTGTATCATGTAGATGGATAATAAGAATTATATAACCACACGAGCTCCACTGTGGGGGAATACCATACCACGTGCATTCATATTGGCGGATATATATTCAAGAAAAAAAGACATAATATATTGAGCATATAATAGGGCGTAAAAGGGTTTAATATTTGCAGGTATAATAATTGGACCTCAAAGTTAGTAAAAATTTATAAAGCGGTATAAAAAATGTTAATGAAAAAAATGGATATCTACAATATCTAGTGAAGAAATAGTTTTTTTAAATTGGGAAGGTCTATTGGGTTCATATTGGTAGGGGGTTAACTAGCAGTTGCACCATATGTTGCAAAGGAAACGACGTAGAGAAGTAACATAGGAAAAAGTAGTATAAAGGAAAACATATGTGATATGTTATGTGATTTAATTGAATATTTAACTTATAACTATGAATTATTTTATTTAAAAAAAATTAACATACATCTAGATATAAGTATGTGCTCGAAAGGTCAGAAGTGGAACAATTATGCATTTATAAGTTAAGGGACCTTCCTAGACAACACTCGCAACAACTCTTTTGTCCATATGCCTTCTGTCAAACCTATCCATTCCATGGATTTGAATCTCTTCGGGTTCAACGTATCCTTCGAGCTGCTAAGATCATCCATTTCCGGCACGTTGTTTCTCGGGAGACCCGTTGCCTCTATGGATATAACAATATCAGGAAAACGGATTGAAAATTATCGTGAATTTGAAAGAAAAGTTGTCGTTATGATGAATTTACCTACATGCGGACATAATTCTGATGGTTGTCACTGATGTTCATGCTGATAACATAATCAACTGTGTCAAAGACGCCGTCAAGGATGATTTTCATCATTGACTTAGCCCACTGGAAGGATCCCCACCCTCTGACATGGTTGCGTTCTCAAGTACGATCAAACTGGCCCATTCCCAGAGACAACATGAGCATATTGTTTATTGTGGAACACATGCGTTATGGCTGCGGTGACAGGGTTTCTCATCACTAACCCACCATCGACAATGGTGCAAACCATTTGGTCATCGATGAAAGTCATGCAGACGGGCTTGAAGAACCATGATGTGGCCGAAGTGACACGACAAACCTCTCATATTTTGAAATCATAGTTTTCGGTTTCCAAGGTGTCGACATGGGAGAAGAAAAATGGCCTGACACTGGAGAGATCATAGCTGGGGATCAAAACTGGATTCAACATATCCTATAACATCAGATATCTTTTGTCAACCCTGAGGAGGCAGGCCTTGAGTAGGCATTCTAGGATTTTGGTGGATTAGGCTGGATCCATGTCCCTGAGCCTGGATAGAAACCCCAAGGTGCTAAATGTCTTCATTACCTTCTCCAACAAGAGCGTCAACATGTCCACAAACTTGAACACGGGACGACCGGTGCTGTCATTGGAGAAAATCATGCTTGTCAGAATTCCTCCTATGCTTGTTCACGCAGCCACGTCTTAATAATCAACGATTGTGGGATCGGGGTTCCCAGAGTTTCACCTGAGGGCGTCTTCCAGGTATTTCAGAGCCCTCACAGTGATTATGCCTCGCATACCACTGCCGTCGATTCTCAGAATGCACACTTTGCCTTTCGCAGAGCCTTCTACGATGACCTTTTTGTTTCCCGGTGTCATTGGCTGGATCGATCTTACGAAAAGCTCCTGTAACAAAAATGGAATCCATAGCTTGTGGTCACCGTAGCCGAAGAGCCAATTTTTCTCCAGCTTTGAGAATATTTCACATTGCAGCTTATCCATATCATAGTTGAGTCTATTCATCACCTCTACTTCGACGCTCTGAGAAGTGAAATCCATTGAATAAAAGAAAAGAAATTCCTCCTTTTTATAACCTAAAATATTCAAGTCTCCTCCCTCGTAAGTTCCATGAATTTAAAAATTTGAACCTTATAGCTACAATCCTTAAAGAGCGAAAACGTTGAGCTCCAACAACTACCTTTCAAATCTTCGAACCCTCAATATACAAGATCAGAAAAAGAAAGTTGCACTTCAATGTCCAATGCAATGGTAGACCTCTCTTCTCTCATAAATAAAGAGCTCTGTTATAAATTCTTTGGCCTCCAAGCGCTTCAAAGGCTCAAAATTTGCAATAGGAGGAAATTTTTTTAGAACTTGAAGCTAAAAAAGAAAAATGTAGAAAAATATTTGAAAAATTATAAATTAATCCAGCGACGTTGAAAACCAAACCTTCAGGAATTGTCTCGGGAAAGGTCATATTTGTAACCACCCGATCAATCGTGAACACCCAAATTTACGAGATGTATAGAGCCCTGCAACCAAGGTAACACATACCATAGCAATGGAATGAGTGCAAAAAAAAAGGCAGGAATTTTAATTGAGATTATTTAAACAGTTGAGTAACTAAAAAAGAAAAAAATACTTTTTATAAGAACTATGAATGTTAGTGAAGAGAAATGCATTTCGGAGACACATGTCCGGCTTTACACGATACCCAAGTCATACAGTGTTGAAATTACATAATCAAATAGCCTTAATATGCACAGTGTATCGTCCATGTAACAAGAATGGCGAGTTCATTCATAAAAGAACCACATGCTCTTACCGCTTCTCCAGCCCTAGTTGAAATTCCAGAGAGTGGTACCAGTTCATCGTGACGCAGATTTAATAAAATGTTTTGTTGTGTTGTGTTGTAAAACAAACACATTATTTCCAAAATACAACAAAAAAAAATACAGAAAATTGAGGGCCAAAATAGCCTCCAAAAATGCATGCAGAAACACACCGAGACATCTAATGACAAAACCAAGTCAAGTATCGTCTCTTTGGTAGCAACATTATCAACTAGGAAGGCTTTCACTAGAGCAATGCGGAATTATTCGTGGGCATTCTTTTCTGGTGACTTGGTATCATAATTCGGCAACCAAAATTGAATCAGATTCTCCTTCTTTGCAATTTTTCCAGCAAAACTAAGTTACAAAATGTCACCTACTTTAGAAAGAAAAGTATAAAGGAAAGAAAAAAGACCTGGGCTGTCTTCTTCTTCCAATTTCATGTGCACAGTTCCATTGTTTGGAGAACCTAAAATAGTTCTCATTATTTCTATTATTTCTGTAACTGATTAATAAAAATATTCAATCCTAAGGTACATATTATTTCAATCATCTAACATCAAACTCAACGGTACACAATGGTACAAGTGGTAATTGAGAGAGTTGTTTTCAAAGAAGGACACTTTACAGCATAAATATTGTGATTTTTAGAAGTATTTTCCAATATGTAGGTATTGTTTAGTATATAACGAATACACATGATATGTCAAAGGTTCATTGACTGGAGCCCAGTGTATATAACATAACATTTTTCATTGTTGTGTGAATGGATTTTATGGGTGTCACATCATTTCCTATCTCCTTTATATTCCTATACTTCTTGACATGATGCTTTGAATGGCTTCTTCGAGTTTCGTTAATATATTTTTTCTAATTTTCTTATCGTGGCTAATTTCAAGCCTCAAACTCTTTTGAACTGTTATGTCAAAAAAAATGTTTAAACGGATGATGGAATAGCTATAAGCTACCTTAAAGTAATATAAAAAATTTACATTTAGTTTTAAATATATCTATGTAGGTCATTTAGAATATTTTAGAATGAAATTTCATTCAAATTCCTTAATACCCACTTTCGCAACCCATTTCTATAATTCTACATTATCACAATAACATAAATTTTCAAATATCATGTATTGGATTTCATCATTTCCAAAATATACATACTTTCCCTTAAAGACATGGAAAAAAATTCCACCAAATATGTTTTATCTCATATTCTCCAAAAAAATAAGTCATCTCTAAGGTGTAGCACACGGCAAATGCCACACCAATTTTTTGACATGGGGAAGGGACTTCATGAGTGAAAATATAATCGTCATTTATTAGAAATGTTATAAACTTAAAATAATTTTTTAGCAAATCTCACCACCTCTCCTATATTTTTAAATATAAATTTCCTTTAATTAATGATTAAAAATAAATTCCATTTACATCTCATGTATTGGATTTCATATTTTCCAAATGGCACATACTTATCCCTAACAACATGGAAAAAAAATTCCACCAAATTTGTTCTATCTCAAATTCTCTAAAATAATCATCTCTATTGTGTTGCACAAACAAAATGCGTCACCAATTTTTTTTCATGAGAAGGGACTTCAATAATCCAATTATGATCTTCTCATTATAAGACAAGTTAGTTATATATATAGTACGTAAAAAAACAAATTGCAACATTTATCCATCACCGAAAACCATAGTACATCAGATTATGATCACCACATTCCTCGTATAAAATCACATTATAGAACATGGATTTTTAATTTTTCCATTTTCACTTGTGTACGTCAATATGGCCTAGAGAGTTATCTAGAAAAATTGAATATGGAGTAGTTCCATAGTTTCTATGATATCGTTCCAATGCCAAAAGTTCAACAATATTTATAAATTTCCTTTGACTATATTAGTGTTGTGATTCATGGGTAGTTTTTTTGTCCACTTATTGGAGAAACAGTTGTGGATGAGTCTTTTCCATTTTTATTAGTAGGATGGGCCTTTTTTTTCCGAGGGATGAGATGGTGCCACTACAGTTTGAGTTGAGCCTCGAGCCTGGAAAGGTTTATTTTTGAGTAGCTATCTTAGGTTGTTGAGGATAGTCTTTCTTTTCACCTGTCTTATTCTTGGACCCTTTTTCTCCTGCCATCCATAAAAAGTTTTTTTTTAACTCCTGGGGTAAAAACCCCTTTTAAAAAGGAACATGTTCTCTGAAGGTGGTCATGTTGTTGACAATCCCTGCATCTAAAAGTAATATTTTCATAATCCAAGTTTTTTTAATACGACTTTTCCCTCACTTGAGTAGGATTCTTTCCAGTAACCCTTTTTTTGAGGTCCACTGCAACACATATGTCATAAATGTGAGAATATATATGGAAATTTATTTGTTGAGTATTTTAATGAGGAGTCCTATTATATTAGCAAAAAATTCTAATATTTTTGGTTTCATTAAATGGATAGGTAAGTTTGGGAGCCTTACCCATACTGGAGTAGTTAATGGAATCATGGTAAGAGGATTGAAATTTGCAAACCATGGTTGCATTGATTTACCAAATCGACCCCAAAACCAGGGTCCCCAGTCAAACACCTTTTGTCGATCCTATAATTTTTGTTGAGCACCAAGAACAATCCTTTTGAAAATAATAGAAACTCTATATTTTGGGACTAGTTCTAGTGTACCCATTATCGAAGAGAAGATTTCGAGGGAAAAAACTTGTTGAAATGGAAAAAAATGCATTTTTTTGTTAATTGAATTCCCTTAACTTGGTAATATCATTTATCAATTCATATGGGGTGTCGATAGATTGATCCACCATGAATATTGGGCTTAATAGATGTTTATGTGTGAGATATTTGGGACCTAGCTTGAGGACATCGTTTAAAGACATGGGATTAGAATGAAAACACATAAAAAAAAAAAAAAACATTATTTTAAAAGGAAACATGTTCTATAAAGATGGTCGAGATATTGGCAAGTCCTCAATCTAAAAGCAATATTTTCATAATCAAATAGTTGTGAGTCCACTTCCCCCCCCCACTTGAGTAAGATTTTTTCTGCTAACCCTTTATTTAGGTCCACTCCAACACATATGTGGAAAAGTGTGAGAATACTTTTTAAAAGTCATTCACTATATATTTTGATGAATATAAGTATTAAATCACCCATGTCATAATTTTTTTGGTTTTATTAAATGGATGGGTAATTTTGGTAGCCTTAAGCAGACTGTAGTAGAAAATGGGACCATGGTAAGAGGATTGAAATTTGGACACCATGGTTGCATTGATAGACCAATGCATCCCTAAAACTAGGGTCCCTAGTCAAAAACCCTTTGTTTATCGTCTACTTTTTTGTTGAACACCATGAAAATTCATTTTGATAAGAATAAAAACTATATATTTGGAGACAATTTCTAGTCTATCCATTTCCAGAGAGCATATGTCGACGGTCGATACCCATTAAAATAGAAAATAATTACATCTTCTTTATAATTTGATTCCATTAACTTGGTGACAACATTTCTCACTTTAGATGCAGTGTCCATAGACTAATCCACCATGAATATTGAACCTAAGATATTTTTACCTAGCAAAGAGTTGGGACTTGGGTTGACGGCATCCTTGAAATATACGAGCTTAGAAGCAGAAGGTACACCCACCCTCCCACCCTTGGCACCATTGTTATAACATTCTAATGAGGGATATTGAAGCATCTCTAGTAATGTGGCAATCCATGAGTAAATGCTACTCCTTAAGATTCCTTCCTTTGTGTTAGACTCCTGTATTTTATAGTATCACAAGGTGACTGATTATTTCTCAAATCTCTCATACTAAAAATAATATTCCATGGCTATCATTTATTTTTAGGAAAAAAGGGAAGTCCTGACTATCAAGAGCATCAAATGAATCTATCTCCATTTAATTTCAGTTGAAAGAGGAAAATGTTTCTGATTAAGTGTGATGGCAAGAAAACTCCATATTGCTCTCACTCATTCCATCTACCTTTGATTACCCTTGATTTTTAATTTTTCTAAAGTCCCACACTTCATTTATTTCAAACCCCTTATTTAGCTATTAAAATTTAAATTCTATAGTTAAAGAGAGAAGCTCCTCCCACCCACTAATAGTAGTATCATATAAGACTTACCACTTACCGCAACTCTGCCCACCCATCGAACAACCGTGTTATACAACACTATATCATAAACCTTACGTCTTGCCCGCACATCACACCCCCCAATTTTTAACCTTTTCTTCTTAACTCATCACCACTTTATAACTCCGTCGATGCAGTGGGCTCCATCTCCATCCTGCAACATCATCCTCCACCAGTGAAAATCATACTTCACAGGTTTTAGTGCTTATTGCATTTCCCCAAACTCTAAACTGCGATAAACTATAAATATTGCAATGTGCGATGTGGGTGGTTCCCAATCGCATATTGCACTAAGAAATTTTTAGCATTTACACCCCCTACGCTCATAGAAAAAACTTAATAATTGCGATTTGTGATATTCTTCGGCCCTACCTTCCCTGCCACATCACCTCCCTCTCCCTACACTTCGCACTTTGCAAGTTTTAGAGTTTACCTTGCCCGCTCATAGCAAAACCTTCTGAAGTGGGATATGTGATGATAATGGGAACCATTCACCTGCCACGCACAAATAAAACTTAACCCTTTTCTCATTTCCACTTTATATTTCTACTTTACCTTTTTCACATTTCTATATCATTGTTTCCACTTACCCCCACCTTCCCGATTCCCCGATTTCGATTAAAGTGGGGCCATTTCTCCCTGCCACGTCACCCTTTCCCCCACCATCCATCGCACATTGCAAAATATACCACATCGCATATCGGAAAAAATAACTTATTCCATTTCACCATCTGTTAAAACTTGCGATCGTTGATGTGCGATATGTATTGCATCGCACATATGTTAAATTTTTTCTCATCGCATCGCAAAATATAAATTTTAACCATACTCTCAAAACCTATCTGGTCCTGATTGAGATTTTCAATGCGGTTGGCCCCACCATAATACTCCACTCACCGTTATATTCCATTCCTTCGCTACCATTCCCATTCCATTGCTACACATCATCGAAACTATCACGCTCCCTCCACGTCACCTCCACACTTTGCATCGCATCGTCGATTCGATTTCTCATATCATAAACTGTAAAATATTCGATGTGCGATATTTCTATCGATGCGATAAAGTTCATAACTAAATCATATAGGATTTCAAGTCTGGGTATATGTTTTTATTTTACATTGTTTTGTTTAAAAGAGGGTTAAACACAACAGAAAGAAGTCGGGTAGCAAATAGACACCACGGGTCAAGACAGGAAAAGGGTGTTCATACAACTGATTTCACCAACACAACACCCAGTTTTCCAGTACAGTATTAAAAAGGTGGCGACTCAGCAACAGTCTTCCAGCAGAACAAGGCCAGAAATGCATATACACTCCTTTTAGATTGATTTCTTTCCTTTCATTTCATTTTGAGAAATTATAGATTTCCTTGTCACACATGCATTTATTGTAATTTGTTTTTATTTTTATATAAATAATTCAGTTTTGGAAGTATCAAGGGTCGATTGATTGAGATCAATATTATTTTTTTCTTTTGGAGTACTGTAAGTTTTTTCAAAGCACTAGAGCATCATAATAATGAAACCATTCATTGGATTATTCCAACTTAAATACCGGCGATGTTTTTCTTCTATTATTATGTTTTGTTGTTATCTTTCATTATAATCATCTGAATTCCAATTACAAAGAACAAAGCATGATGAATAGGATTTAATTATGAGTACCTTATTCTGGCTGTATTTATAATCATAATGCTTTCCACTGAAGGGAAAACTAAATAATTCTTAATTTCTCTTTAGTTGTGCTGAATATTTTCATATTTCTGTCATAATCCATTTATAAATTCGAAAGATCTCGTAAATTCTCTTAGCTTTCCCTGTGTTTACTCTGGGAAACGTTGATGCAACTATCGAGTTATATTTTGACTCCATTTCCCAATAGAAATTCATCAATTGAATCCAATCAATTTTCCAAAATCCAAAACAAAACTCAAAATAGTACAATCATAACTAGCCTAAAAACTTATCCAAACAATGTTAAATCTTAAAGAGAGATCCCTCTATGAAACTACCATGGCTAGATCCCATTTTCCAAAGTTTGTTTCATGATGGCCTATGTGATTAGTTCTCACAATCTCTAGTGAATTACAGAATGCTAACATAGTGGCGACCATACTGGGGAAGAAATTTATCTTCCTCAGAAAGTACATCAAAGTTCAGATCTGATTACTGGTGGTGGATAATGAACAAACACAAAAAGGTTGTATTATTCACCTCGCGGCTCCATGATTCAAAGAACCTAGGTTTTGAGCATTCATGGTTATTCCAGAGCATGTTGACTAGATTTCCTACTAAACAAGATGACAAGGTTTGTGGCAAACCTTCTATCTTGTGAAGCTTTAAATGCATTCAGGAATCAGTTATCTGAATTCCAGCTTGATGAATATTCCCTAGAGGTTGTCGTTCTCATTTTTAAATCAATAAAATTTAGTCTGGAAGCTCAAATATGTTTTCTGGAGATGGTTGTTGAATGATATGAAACAGGTATTGAAATTTTTAATTCTCAAATTCATTCCTATAATTTCCAAGATCCTAAAGAATTATTGGAAAGTCTCCCTTCCCCTAAGCAAGAGGAAATTGAACATCATCTTGACTTACATATTGAGGATGATTGTGCTTTCAAGTATGAAACTAAAGATGAGGTTTCAAGGTTTAACACTAAGGATATAATTGATCAACTAGTCATTGAAGGCCTAGAAGCAAAAATTATACATCATTCTTTTATTGATCTTGTAACATATTATATGGAGGTTCTTTTTTGCTCATGTTTTCAAACATGTAGTCTCTATACAGATCAAATACATCAACATTTTCCATTACATATCACAACTTTGATTATGAGGACACATAATCAAGTTATACTATTGATTTTACTGACAAGCAGTGAAGCTTTCCATATATTTTTGCTGCTACTTGTTTAGTTGCACTGGCATTATTGTATCATTTAGAAAAACAAAAAATTTAGTAGCATAGGGTAGGTAGGTGTGAAAATAAGATCAGTACTATGAGAATCTTTCCAGTTGTATTTTCATATTTTTTTCTAGTTTTCAGTGCAAGTATATTCCATACTTCAGTTTGCAGAGAGTGTTGATTTTGAAATGAGCCTTCTCAGCCACAGAGGTTTTGTAGAAAATTAAGTTTCAGATTTGGGATTAGCCCAATGAATCAGGCCACTAGTCTAAAGTTTTCATGACACCTCCTAAAGGAGATGCTATCACCAGCTAGAGCCACGACTAGACTCCTATATTTCATAGTATCACAAGGTGACTAATTATTTCTCAGATATCTCATACTGAAAATAACATTCCATGGATATCATTTATTTTCAGGAAAAAAGGGAAATCATGACTATCAAGAGCATCAAATGAATCTATCTTCCATTCAGTTCAGTTGAAAGAGGAAAATGTTGTTGATTAAGTGGGATGGGGAGAAAAATCCCTACTGCCCTCACTCATTCCATCTACCTTCGTTTTCCCTTAATTTTTCCATTTGTCTAAACTCCAACTCTTCATTTCTTTCAAACCCCTTCTTTAACTATTAAAATTCAAATTTTATAGTTAAAAAAGAGTAGCTCTTCCCACCCACTAACAATAGTATCATATAATACTAACCACTTACTATAGTTCTGCTTTCCCATTGAACAGTCGTGTTATACAACACCATACAATAAACCTTACCTCTTTCTCATACTTCACACCCCGCAAGTTTTAACCTTTTATTCTTAACTCATTGCCACTTTATAACTCCGCCGATGCAGTGGGTTCCATCTCCATCCTTCCACATCATCCTCTATCAACGCAAATCACACTTTGTGGGTTTTAGCGGTTACCAGATTTCCCAAAACTCTAAACTCTGCGATGTGCAGTAAGCTATAAATATTGCGATGTGCGATGTGGGTGGGTCCTAATTGCATATCACACTTCAAAAGTCTTAGCATTTACGGGGGGGGGCCCCCCCCCCCCGCTCCGCGCTCATTGGAAAACCTTAAGATTTGCTATAGGCATTGGCCCCACCTACCCTGCCATGTCAACTCCCTCTCGTCACACTTCTCACTTTGCAAGTTTTAGAGTTTACCTCCGACACTCATAGCAAAACCTTCCGAAATGCGATATGCGAAGATAGTGGGACCCATTCACCTATCACGTGTGTTAGTCATCCATAATTCTAACTTTATCCAAAGATGACTAAATGTTACCAATCCTAGGTTTCTAAGAAATAACATTTCAGACAAACATTATCTGTTCTAGAAATCTCACTGCCTTCATCATTTTGAGTCTATCAATTCACCAAAAAAAACTTCATCCATGCCTCTTAAAAGGTTATCCTACTGTTCTAAAGAAAAAGGTTCATTTCAGGTTGTTTTATCCCTGTTTTTAATCCATTTCCCTCTAAAAAGTAGCCCTCAAATCCCCTTGTTTATCTTTCATTCCCCTCTAAAAACCTCAGTTTTTTCCTCACTAATTATTAATTTCTTCTAAGAAACTCCTCCAAACCATCATAACTCCCTTATATCATTTAAAAAAAAAAACTCCTTTTCCCTTACCAGAAGCCTTTAAAAGGCTAAAAAGCCCTCTTTTAGCCTAATTCCGACCCATTTTATAAATAGGCTCTAAGCCCTTGAGGGATTAGATCCTCAGCCCCCTCTGCCATATGACCCGAGGGCCCGACCATGGGCTAATTATTAAATCCCGTAGCCCTTTTTTATTTTTTCGCCCCTGGTCTTCTCCTACTCCTCCACCAGACCACTGCCCGGCCCTTTTTCTCTGGCCCCCTTCCTCAAAAATTTCTTTTTTTCGCGCCTGTGTCTTCCTCAACGGATCTCAGCCATCCATCCTGAACATCCAACAGCTACCATTTCTTCCCCTACTCATCCACCTTTCTCCCCACCTTACCACTTCACGGAGCGATCTCCACCATCAAAACCCGACAATCCAATGACTATTCCACTCCCAACCTTCCCACTTCCCGAAAGTCTTGCCCACGTCACTGCTGGTCCCATTACCCACTACTCTGCTCACCAACCAATCCATTCTTGCCACCTGTCTCCCACTGACACTCTCGCCTGTGCACCTTTCCATCGCGCTCCTTTCCCCACCGTCGGATCTGCCCCTTCCCATCAGATGGCTCATAAACGATATTGCATAATTTTCTCTCTCGAGGTTTAAAAACCAAAAGTTACGCGAGACCGGTATTTTTGTTGTGGACACGTGTCACACAACTTATGGAATTGCATTCATTTGCGATAATACCGCTTACTTCATTTTGGCAGCGCGAAAACCACCGGTGGTTTTCCATTACCGCCTATCCTCATTTTTTCGTGCCAATGAACTTTTCAATTCTGTTTTCACAGGTTTTCGCCTCTCCGTCTGCATATCCACATCCGCCCATCTCCTCCACCCCCACACAAACTATGAAAGCAGTAGAGCCTCCACTGCAGGATTTATTAACAATTTTCATTTTTTTTGCAGGGTTCAATGGAAGTTTTCTAAGGTCAAAATGCCCTCTCAGGGTTTAATTAAGGAGCGGGACAGAGGATCACTACCTCTACAGCCCAAAGTAACTGCACAATCACCAAAAATGAGCGTTTGAGGGTTATTTCCATGGTTTGAAAGGTGTTGGTTATGAAAATAAAACCCTCAGCACGCCAAAGACACCTACATACAAGAAAAGCAAAGAAGGAACTATGAATATGAAGTTTAAAGGCTAAAAAATCAGAGGTTAAAGGCTTAAAGAACAATCAAAGCCTCAAAACAGAGTTTTAAAGCTTAATCATGGTTTTAAAGGTTAGAAGGCAGAAGGCTTAAAGGATCCTTAAAACACATAAAGGATGATGATAAAGGCTTCAGGAAAAATTAAAGCCTAAACAGGATTCTGACGTTAAAAAAAATAAAAAAAGGGTTCAAAGAAATCAGATAAAGTTTTAAAAGACAGTGAAAGGCAATTTTAATGATAAAATAAAGGAAAGACAGGCTTAAAGACAACCTCGAATGCATCAAAGGAGCAGTTATTTACTTAAAAAACTCAAAAAGACACCTTTTTCTTACCTTATGTCTCAAAGGGCAAATTGGAAGGTATTACACAAGAAGATATTTTATAAACTGTCAGACAATTATTGTAAAAGGCAGAAAGGAGCCTCAAAGTCAATCTTTTTAGCTGTTTCATCCTCAGGAAGTGAAGACAGATTTAAAAACTTAGAGAATTAGTTGAGAGACATTTCTACCTTATGCCTTGCATGGTTTTTAAAGGATAGGAGTGCATTTACTATGTCATTAATGACATTTTGAACCCTGGACGTTTCCACCTCCTCATTTGCAGCATAAATACTGAATTCGAACTCATTGTATCAGGGCATTTTCTAACTCTTTGAAGTAATATATAGTTCTACTAATATTGAAGAGAAATTGATGTACTGAAACCTGTGGATGTTTTGACCTGTTTCTGGATGAAGGAAGCTCTGCCATTGGATCCCTGAGCTTGGTTGTTGCGAAGTATTCTAAATTGTCAATTTTTTCTCCTATTCTCCATTCTATTTTCATCACTTCTTAATTATAGTAGAGTAAAAGTTTTAGGCTAAGAAATGTCTCCTGGAAGCACCTTAGACAGGTTTACTCTTCACTGTCTTTATGTTTTCATCTGCTGAATGTTTGATTAAGTAAGTTTAACTGCTTTTTCAACCTTAAAGCTTGTTTATTTTCGAATTAATTCAATACAGTTGGCCTCAAGATGATTCATAGTTTTCCCTACTTCTTGTTGAATTTAAAAACTATTTCTGAAGTCTCCTTTCAAAGTACCATTGTCCAAATTTTGCCAAAGAGGTATGTTTTGATCATACCCTTTGTACCTGCTCAATAATTGTTTTGAAATCCTTTATAATTGTAGTCCTAGATGTTTAGGATTTCCCTCTTCTATGAATGCAGTTATTTGTGAATCTTAAATGTTTTATTATCCTTGAAAGTGAAATCTTTGATGAAATAGAGCGTTCCTCGACTCTTAGATTTCATTTTGAAAGTTTGTCTTGAAATTATTATTTGCTGAAGTATAGTTTCTAGAATTTATGGTTAGTCGTGCCTATAAATTACTTCTTCATGTTCAAATGATGCTTTAAGTCCCTTTTTTGAAGAGTACATATAATTAAGGATTCTTAACTGCCCTTAGTTATACTTTTTATTCTAAAACCCTTAATGTTCATTCCATTTCACCTGAAAACTTTGTTGATCTAATAGCCAAGTTATATTTTCCCTTTGATACCCCTAATTCATCTACAAACTTGTTACAAAATTCTACTTGACTCCATTGCCCAATGACTTAGAGATTTCCCTTTTCTATCTATGCTCCCTAGATCATCATGTCCCACAAAACAATTAAACAAACTCAAGCTTAATAACTAGCCTAAAATCAACCCTTTACAAGCAAACAAGTCATATCTTTGCAAACGTATTGAGAGATCCATGTCTGAGACTAGGATGGCTACATCCTATAGCTCTAAAGACTGGTTAACATGTTGCCTTGTCATTTGGTTTACCAATCGGCCAAATCACAGGACTCCAACATTCTGGCGATCACGGTGGGACTTCTGAGTACATAGTCACATAACTACCTCTTAAAAACTCATTAGACCCTCAGTAAATCAAAGAATATCCAGTGAATCTGCAACCTCATCGCCACCCCAACATTCTGGCAATCACGGTGGGACCACGAAGTTCATAGTTGCCTGGCAAGCTCTTATAGACTCATTAGTCTTTCAGCAAAACCATACAAACTCAGAAAAACCCAAAAACATTTCATATTGGTTTTTTAAACCATTGGTGGTGGATCGTAAAACATTTTACCTTCAGAGAAGCTAAAATTTCCACCTGGCGACTCCACTAGCCCCAGTAGGCCTATTACTTCACTAAACCTCTAGATTTACTTAAGATTGTGTTAACCAGCCTTGAGGAAGTTTAGAAGCCTAGCTATCCTATTATAGAAATCACTGTGAGAGGAAAACATTTGAAAAACAATCCTAAAAACCTTTTCCTCTCTAAATTTTGAAAAACTGAAATTTGGCTTCACATAGGGTCCATACTAGATCTCATCTAGATCCTAATACCCCTACCATAATTGACAATCCAGAGAATATTTTGTGGCAAACTTCTAGATCTGGAAAACCAACTAGTGATAGTACCATTCCAAGAACAAGATTTATCCCTGAAAAATTCACTATCTTGAAAGATCTGCACTTTGACTCACCTGACACAAAGAACCTCTTTAGAAATAAGTCTCAGAGTGATTTAAACCAAGCTGATTTTGAAACCACAGATTTGCAACAGAGCTTTAGTACAGAGGCCTCACTTTCTACTCCACCTGATTCTCAGCTTCTCCATCATTTCAGCTCTTTCCACAACAAATTGGCTCATTATCAGTTTGCTGGCCCAAGTGTTTCTTCCACTCCTATCCACAAATCCCCTATTCAAAACACTCCATTTCAGCCCACTTTCCCTCTTGTAAATCCCCTATTATTTCCAATCATGGCAGCATGGTATGCTCCACTGGTGTTACCATATCCTATGGCTCCTTTACCAAATGATTACTAGTCCAAAATTCCCCATTTCATTGCAAATGAACCTACTATTGCCCAACAAGATGTGGAAAAAATGAATGATGCTTTTGATTACATGGAAATAGAAGAAGAGACCATTAAGATGAGAATTTTTGCTCAAATTTTAGGAGGAGAAGTCAAGAAATGGTTTAAAAGCTTAGCTCCTCATAGCATAAATGATCTCCCTTCTCTCTATCAAACATTCACAAACAAAGGGGAAATCAGAAAAAACCCTCTCCAAATCCTTTCAGACTATACCAACCTCAAAAGAAATATTGGGGAAAGTGTCCATGATTACTACACTAGATTCAATATTGTGTATAATGCACTTCCTCCAAACATGAAACCTCCACTAGGCTTAGCCTTGGCTAAATTCTTAGAAGGCTTTGACCCTAAAATGGCCTACCAACTTAGGGAAAGGGACCCCTTAACTTTATAAGATATGTAGACGAGAGCCATGAGTGTGGAGGCAAATATGATTGAAAAAAGAGATAGGTTGAGAGCAGAGAAAAGAGTAAGATACAAGGATGATACAATGCCATCAACCTCAGCATCATATACTAAAATTGATAACTTAGTGAAGGTAATGGAGAGGATGATTGAAAAGATAAATCTGAATGATAGAGTGCTTCCTAGAGAAAACCAAAACAAAAATAGAAACCAAAATATTAGAAGAGACCCTAATCAAGATAGGCAAAGAGATGATGACCAACAGATTAGGCCTCCCTTTCAACAACACTACGTTGATCAAGAAGAAGAAAGGGAAGTTGAAAGGTTGGAAGAAAATAATGTAAACTTGATAGGATCTGATAGTGAGACACTGAAGAAGAAGGATTCTACTTTTTAGAACAAAATGAATACAATAATGAGGATTCTGAAGATTATAGATTGGGGTTTGAAAATGCTATCATGGAGGTACATAAACAATATAATCTTAGAAGCAAAGGTAGCCCAAATAATTCCAATGATAAAAACACTAGTATTGTTATTTAGAAAACCTCAGAAAATCAGCCTAAGAAAACAACGAGTAACATCAACACTTTAGCCAAGAAAACTGACCAAAATAAGGAGAAAAACATTCAGCAAAGTGTTGAACAAAGCTGCCCTAGTACTTCTGCTAGTGGCCCTAACAAATCTGTCCCAAATAACAGTTCAAATAAAATCAGCAAATCAGAATTGCTGAAAGAAATGTAAATGACAAAACGGATATAAATATTTCAAAAACAATAGTTCCTTTCAGCCTTGAAGGGGAAATTTCCAAGATTAAAATCACCATACCCTTAGCTGAACTAGTAACTCAGGATGTGTATAAAAAACAAGTTTTGAAAGCTTTGAATATGGGCAGTGACACTGATACTTTAAACTTGGCATATGATAAACCAAAATTATTGTTTTTTCCTAAAGTTGAAGGGAAATACCAAGAAGGAATTGTCCCTCCCTTTTATGTCAGCTTGAATATACATGATAAAATATTGCACAACGCCATGCTAGACTCAGGTGCTTCTCACAATCTTATGCCGAAAACAGTAATGGAAAGCTTAGGCTTAGAAATTACTAAACCATATAAAGACCTGTATTCTTTTGATTCTAGTAGGGTCAAATGCTCAGGCTTAATTAAAGATTTGTGTGTTAACTTGTTGCAAATTCCTGCTAAGAGTCTAGTAATGGACATAATGGTAGCTGACATTCCCCCTAAGTATGGCATGCTTCTATCTAGATCATGGGGAGCCAAAATTTAGGGGAGCCTTCAAATGGACATGTCTTATGCCACCATCCCAGTGTTTAACCAAACTAGAAGACTATACAGGGAATCCTACATGAAATACATGGTGAGCAACATAGATAGACCAAACAATTCCCCTATCTACTCCATCCATTTAGAGTTGGATTCCATTATCTTATATAATGAAGATGAAATCAGCCAACAAGAAAAGGAAAACAAGGGAGAATTTAGCCTACCAGAACAATCAAATCTGCCATCAATTCAAGAAAATAACAGTCCAGATTTCAGCAGCCTTGAATAGTACAAAGAAAATGAAAAATAAATTGAAATACCTTGGAAATTAAACTTTGATTTCTCTTGTAGTAAACTAAGTGCAGGGGCTGGTGTATGGATACAAAACACAAACAAAGGATTCTCCTACAAATTGGATTTTCCATGCACAAACAATATTGCTGAGTATGAAGCCCTCCTTATTGGTCTACACTTACTCAAAGATTTAAGAGCCAAAATAATATCAATTCAAGGAGATTCTAAGCTAATTATCAGGTTTATAAAAGGGGATTATTCAACCAAAAACCCAAAACTCGGAGAATATAAGAACACTACCCTCGACCTCTTGAAAACCTTTGAAAAATATGAACTCATTTTCATCCCAAGAGCTCAAAATCATCTAGCAAATGAACTTGCCTTTGCTGCTAGTAATTGTCAAATACCAAAGACCAATGAATAATTTGATGTAAAGGTAAAAAACAGATCTGCAATACTAGATAACGAAGATTATTGGCAAGTATTTGAAGGAGACAAACACATAGATGATTTTCTGCAATCAAAGAATGACTTTGCCATGCCAACACCTGTTTTAAGCCATAAGTAAGACTGTTTTAATCAAGAATGAAACCTTGAAACAACGTTGTCCTTTTTTGCTAATATAAACCATTTTGAACATCCATTTGAAGAAGAATTAGTTGATAGTACGGACCAAAAAGACTTGGAAATTTTACATTGTAAAAATGACACAATTCCAATAAGTCTTATACCATTAGAACAAATTTTTGATTTCAATGATGTAGCCAAATAACCAAGAATGGAGCCTATAGAAACAAACATAGAAGAACATAATATAGGTATCCCAGCAGAACCCAAAATGATCAAGTTGTCCAGCACTCTCCCAACCCATATTAAACAACGATACATAGACCTGTTCAAAGAATTTAAAGATGTATTTTCATGGGGATAAAAATATTTAAAATCATATGATAATAGCATCATTCAACACAAAATTCCTCTTAAAGAAAATCAGAAAACTTTCAAATAAAAACTTAGGAGGATAAACCCTGTTTTATTGCCCTTAGTTGAGAAAGAGATTAAGAAGATGTATGAGGCTGGGATCAAAGTTCCCATCAGGTATTCAGAGTGGGTTTCCAATTTCGTATATGTTAGGAAAAATATTGGAGAAATTAGGCTCTGCATTGATTTCAGGAATCTAAATAGAGCCTCCCTTAAAGATAACTATCCCTTGCCAAAGATGGATCATATACTTCAAAAGGTGGTTGGGGCTAAAATAATTTCACTGTTGGATGGGTTCTCAGGCTACAATCAGGTTTTAGTACTCCCAAGTGACCAACATAAAACCGCTTTTACTACACCTTGGGGTACATTCATCTATGTCAAAATTCCATATGGCCTAATGAATGCAGGGGCCTCCTTCAAAAGAGCCATGGACATAGCCTTCTCAGAAGAAATAGGTTATTTCATAATCATTTATCTTGATGACATTATTGTTTTCTCTAAAACTGATGAAGAACACTTGACTCATTTGAGAATTTTTTTTGAGAAATGTAGGAGATATGGCTTATCTTTGAATCCCAAAAAGACACTTTTTGGTCTCTAGGAAGGAAAAATTCTTGGCCACGTTATTTTTGAAGAGGAAATCAACGTACACCCTAAAAGGATTGATGGCATATTGAAAATCAGCCATCTTAGAATCCTTAAAGAATTACAATCCTTCATTGGCAAGATAAATTTTTTAAGGAGATTCATCCCCAACCTTGCTGAGATATTGATAAATATCACAAACATGCTTAAGAAAGAGGTAGGTGTTGAATGGACAATACAAGTTAAACAATAATTTGAACTGGTAAAGCAAGCTTTCACTCAAACACGAGTTCTTATTTGTCCTGATTTCACCAAATATTTTTATATCTTTTATTTTGCATTTGAACATACAATAGCTGTAGTATTACTGCAAAAGAATAACATGGGGCATGAACAAACAATATCCTTTTTTAGTATGGCTTTAAGAGATGATCCACTCAAGTATAACATCATGGAGAAACAAGCCTTAGCCTTGGTAAAAGCATTAAAAGACTTTAGAGTCTATATTCTACATTCTCACATCATTGCTTTTGTTCCACACACAGTTGTCAAGGATATTCTAAGTCAAGACCCTAATGGTAAAAGGGGAAAATGGATTGCTATTATTCTAGAATATGACTTAGAAATCAAGCCTACCAAACTGATCAAATGGCAGGGATTAGCTAAACTCATGGCTGAGACCAATTTCCAAGCACTTGATATGAATATGGTTGATTTCTTAGAGGAAATAGAGGAATGCACAGCTCCATTCATTAAAGAAACATTTGTGAATTCACCTTGGTATGCTGATATCATATATGTGCTGCTTTACCTGAATGCCCCTCCTTTGTCCAAAATTAAAGCTAGATTTTTGAAACAAAAGGCTTTAAATTATTGCATATTAGATGGGGTTTTATATTGGAAAAATGTTGTTGGAGTATTGCTTAAGTGTTTGCTTGAGGTTGATGCAGTAAAATTCATGCATGATCTGCATGAGGGAGAATGTGGAGGGAATCTGTACTGGAAGACCACAGCAAATAAAATCCTCAGATCTAGTTACTATTGGCCCACCCTTCTCCCAGTACTCAGAAACTTGTCATGTCTTGCCATAAGTGTCATATTTTTTATGGCAAAAGAAAACTCTTACCCTTACCCTTACATCCCATTAGTGTTGAGGCTCCCTTTCAACAATGGGGCTTGGACTTCATTGGTGAAATTCACCCATATTCATCAGCGCAACATAAGTGGATCCTCACTGCCACTGATTATTTCACCAAGTGGATAGAATCCATACCCTTTAGGAATGCTACTGACTCTGTCATTATCAACTTCCTTGAAACCAACATACTATATGTTGTCAACCCTAGAGACAGCCTTGAGTTGTGAAAGACCAGTGCCTAGGACATCTTATATAGCAAGGAGCATATGATATAACATGGAAAGTTATCAGAACAAGGCTCTCGTGCTATCTCGTGTAAACGGGAAAGTTTAATTTGGATGGAACCAAAATACTCAAAACTTCAGCACAAAGAAAGCAATACTGCAGAGGCAAATTTTCAATTCCCAATATAAATGTATCAGACAATTCAAAGACAACTTTCTGTAAGGAGGGCTGGATTCTAAAATACTTCACAGAGATGAAAAATCAGAAGGTATTTTCTATGTATGAAATATAGAGAGAATACTAGTTGTTACAGAGATCAAATCCAGAAACAAATATCAACATGCAATGGGCTTATGATAATAAGAATCCACACATGAAAATATCCTTTAAAGATAACATTCCATGACATCTAATATAGAAGAAGTACAGTTGAAGTGGAACATGAAACATCATATCATGCCTGAGCCATATTTAAAGTGCTAGACAGGTTTTATCATAAGTATCAACTATGATAAATTCATACCAGAACCAGTGAGCTACTCGCATTCCAGAATATGATACAAGAGAAATGGATGTAACGAAATGAATAATTAAGCTATAACACATAAGGAAGAGTTAAAAACTGTAAAGCACAAAGACCAGAATCCTCATTAAAGATGAAACTCCTCATCACTGAGACCCAATGGGCTCTTCGCATTTATATTAAAGTTTCGAAAAAATGCATACAAAATTGTTTCACAACGTATTCTTCTGAAAATCTGGAACCCTTTCTCCTATTGGGTTGCTGCTTATATAGAACCTTTAGAAACATGAGCGGGAAGATATTTTTGGGAAAAATATCTTCCTCGCGTGCTAGTAATCAGTTTGAATTCTTAATCAAAAGTAACCAAAATTCATGATGAGGAATGGAGCATCTCATCATTTACAGTTAGGCTCATGGCCGTTTCAAAACAAAATATTTAAAATTGTCTTTAATAAGAAGTAAAATGCAGGAGTGAAATGTGAATTCCACTCGAAATTTGAAAGTAACAAAGTAAAAATAAAAGTAAATGCCATTAGGGACGAATCATGAGTTAACCATGTTCATTGGTGCGATGGAGTTGATGCGGTTGCTGACACAGGTGGCAGGACATTTTCTGATGAGCTGGCTAATAGGCTGTCATACTTGGTGCACCTTTGCTGACTGTCTGTTGTAGGTTCAGGCATTGACGCGAAACCTTCCACTCTGATATAAGCTTCAGTGAGATCATCAAAATTTGCATTAGCAAGAATTTTGTGCTTCACCAGGTGCAGGAGGGAAAATTCCTGGTGGAGTGCTGAAACTATAGTCTTGAGTTTTAGCTGAGTGGATTTATCTGAAAGTACATCTATTTGGTTCATCTCCTCCTTGAGAGGTGCCTCATATGGTGGTAACGGTTGTAACACGGCAGGGGTAGGACCCCAGCATGATGGAAGCCTGACAACTGTGATCTCAGCCCAAATCATTTCAAACCGTTCTAAATTGACCGCCACATTCTCCAAGGTTCTTGAAGCTATACTGTGAGCAGACTCCTTCTCAATTATTTTTTTACATTCAACGGCTTCCTTGAACCTCCTCGTTATACCATGTTTCTCCACGTCTTCAGGTCTCATCCCTTTCAAGAAAGAGATATATCTCTTTGTGTGTTGCACTCTACTGGATGTATCAGTTTCCCCTCATGAAGCTTTCTTCTGAGATAAAGCATGGACGACTTTACCTCCTCAATGAATTTTAAAAATTCCCAATGCCCTTTCACCTCCATGATGATCTCTGCCCAAATTAATCGTCTTGCTTCCATGAGGGTGATATTACCTTTCAGGAAATTATTGAGTTCGTCGATGGTTTTCTGCTGGTCTTCTTTCTCTTTATTTCCTTGCTCTATTTCCTTCCGCATGGCATCGATTTTGTTAGAGTTCTCAGCAAAAAGAGCTTCAAGCTCACTAATTCTTAGTCTCGTTGTAGAGACCTATTTCTCTAATGCATCATTTGTGGCCACTGCTGTAGTCAGCTGTTCGGACAACGAACTAGTCTCTGGTGGGGCTGGTGGTTGTGCACACATATGTGTATCCCAAGTTGTTTGTAATTCCTTTAGTCCACCTTGAAGAACAGCCATCCCCTCTGCGATCTTTTCTTTTTCCTCTTTCTCTTTTGCAAGAGAGTCAGCCAAGTCTGCTCTGTATTTTTCAGCTTGGGCTAACTCGGCTGTTTGTACATGATGAGAGGCCGGTATACTAATTTTACCTTTAAAGGATGCAACTTCCTTCTGCAATTCCTCGATGAGGTGACGCTGTGGGTTGGCTTCACCTGTTTCTTTTCCTTTAATCACATCCTAGAGAGAGCGTATTTGATTTTTGAGGGCACGGGAATTCACCTTTTCCTTTCCGAAATTTTTCGTCACTTGGGCATGCTTGTTCTGCAACTTCTTCAAAGTGATCGTAAGCGGCATCACTTCATCCTTTATCATATCACCGAAAACCTAAAATATATTGCATTTATCAATTTCCGGCACTTTTGACATGTCGACCGCATACTCTAGCAGTCTATAGCTGGTAGTACCAGCATCTAGGTCCAGAACAGCCACGTCCATGGCCATTACTAAATGATCAGTGTCCAGGTTCATTGAGGTTGACATCTTGGTGTGGTATTTCTCAGCAATTCCTTCTAGCTCTGACCGATACTTATCTCTGATTTCTCTAGCTTTCAAACTTCTCTCGGTTGCGACCTGGGAAGTGTCGGCTGTGATAGCCTGTGAGACCTATGAGAAATCAGAAGATGTAACACTATCTCGTAACACCTTGATTCCTGTCTTTCTCTTGTCGGGTCTCCCATACGGTATTTCCTGTTCAAGCAACTGTTTTTCCCCAATAACTTCTGCTTCACTGGTCACTGTTTTCTGCCTTTTATGGCGGGGAGAACGTGCTCCTGATGTACCTGCCTCCTCCGCTTATTTACCTTTTCCAGCTTCTCTTGTTGAAGTTGCATCTGTCTTTTCCCCTGTCGTAGATGAATCTGTCTCCATCTAAAAAAGCAAAGGCCAATTTTCAAGATTAGCCCGCCATTCTATGAAAGGTCTCATTTCATGCACATAAGGAGTTTATTTGTTCCTTATCCTTCTGTTAGAGATGATGCCCCTCGGATCGTAGGGCCAATCCTTCCCTTGTCTCAAATCCATGTCTTGAAGCAGCTTCTCAACGATAGGGAGGGCGTGCCTTGAATTGACAACAAAAGGGCCAATGGTAATGGGAAGTCTAAGGATAAACCCCTTTTTTGTAGGGAGGAAGTGGAGTTGGTCAGATTTCAGGGTCTGCCGAATGTATTCCAAAGCATAAATCCACCAGGCAAGGAACACGAGAAACTAAAAGGCAGGAACTTCGACTCCATAAACTCAGATTTCGATGTATTTATCAAATAGGTACCAATCCCCAGCACTTTGGGCTTCACCATACTGTAACCATCTCTTCATCTCAGGAAAAACCCTAGGTGAAGGAGAGCGGTGGATGATAGTGTAGGCAATAGGCATGAACTCATTTAGAAACCTAGAATAACCCACCCAGTTTGGTAACTGATGTGTTGCAAAGTTCTAGTCGAAAATGGGTATGGGCTGAGAATTTACCTTGTATACCTTATCTAAACCCAAAACCTTAAACTTGTCAGCATGCTAAAAGAGGAATAGGTAAAAAACCATAGAGCAAAAGCGGAGGCAACCAATGTCTGAGAGTTCCTGGAACTGGGTCTGAATGGTGGAGGCTAGGAAACCAGGAATGTCCAGAACAACCCTGATTTGAGACATTAACCATAAGAAAGTGACACATCCCCTAGAGGTTTTCCCCAAACCATCCACACCTAATAAACCTGCGATGAGATCAAGGATGAGCTGCACTTCTTCTTTGAATAGACTCAGAGGGAAAGAATCTGCGGAAGGAAGGGATGTGGTTTGATCGTTGGTTATGGAGGAAATGAAATCGCCTTGCTGTTTGCATGGCAATATTGCAAACTGGGGTGTCAGATTAATTTCACTGAAACTGATGTAGTTTGCACTGGTGGGAAAACGAAGGGCTTTTCTAATAATATCGGGGGAAAGAGTGAATATCCTGTTCCCTTGAGCTAAAAGGAACATGCCTCAACGTTATTCGTAGGCATCCCTTAGCCAAAAGACAAATTCGACCACTAGATAAACTAGAGGGGTAATCTGATGATACAGACCTGATAAAACCACCCGATACCTATCCCTATTTTCTACATGTCTCTTAAAAATTTTAGGTTTGATACTTCTGATGGGAAATGGATACTGCGGGTCACAGATGTTGGCTTGCAGGTCTAAGAAAGGTTCAAACCCTGGAGGATTTTTGGTTTCATGGACTTGGGGAGTCTCTGGCTCTGACTTCTTAGTGGTGACCTTTCGCATGACTAATATGAAAATTTTCTTGGGAAAGCGACGCGGCGGTACTGATAGTGACTGGGTGGACCTGGTACTGGGCTCCCACTTTATTTTATACCATAGTTGAAAACCTGAAAATTTTATTGCAATAAAAGACAGGGGACCGTTATATAGAACTGAGGGTTCTTGAGAAAAGGCAGAATGGTGAAGCAAGTGGGGTAAGCGTCGTAAGGACATTGATAGTGAGACACACGGCGTGTAGGAATTGGGTGTTAGCCTTTGAGTAGGTAAACACTGCGTGCTGGGTTAAATACTGGTATGGGCCTCAGTACCAGATATCCTAAGAACTTTACCTTACCTTTCCATGATGGAGACAACTTTGTCCTCAGAACATAGCCCTCGTGGAACACGAAATGCATAGTGCGAAAGCTTTAAGACCTGTGCTTTATTCCCCACATTTCACTTGGCTCATGTCGACCATCTTGACACTTCATTAAGTTTTCATGGGGGTAAGGCTCTGCCTCACTCCTTCGCTTTGTGACCCCTCCGAAATTGCACTTGCAAAAACCCTTGCCAGCATACATAGAGTGAATGCGGGCTATGTTTAAATATTCTTCCCCTTTATAACTTTTATACCTCCACTTGGCTAATGTTTTCAATATTTATGTCTTTCTGCTCTCTTATAGAAATGCGTTTATTTATTAGGCACGTGACTTAGCTTAGCACTATTTCTACTTAGCCATCTTCAAACATTTACCATGAGTAATGTTATTTGGTGCTTTGCTACACATGGCTAAAATAAAAATGTTAGAGGTAAACTATATAATCAACATTGGCTCCATATAGGGGTGTCACGTTCATCCTTGGGCATGTCAAGAACCTCACAGACCACCTGTTAACCTTTCATGTAGACACCGCTCTCCTACACTTTTTTATTTTTCTCTTCATGATTCTTTACGACAAACATCATTAAAACAAATATTAAAGCAGAAAAATAATGTAAAGTATAATACATTAGGCTCTCTTGCCCTGAATCAGAACTGGAAGTAAGGTTTGAGGAACTGACCATTTACAGGGGCATCAAGCAAGTCTCCCAATAAATTTTCCAATTTGAATGTGTTGTTGCCTCCTTGCTCCACAATTTTCAAGGGGTCAAACCATAATGGGTCAAATTTACCATGCTTCCCCTTATCTGCTCTTTGAATATCCCATCTGAGCACTAAATCCCCAACCTACATCTACTTGTCCTTGGCGTGCTGATCAAATAGATCTTTCATCTTATCCTGGTATTCGGTTAGCCTCTGACTCACCTGGTTTCGTGTTTCTTCTAACTCTACCAGCTGATTGATTCTCTTGGTTATATCATCAGGTTCTTCTTGGCTTTCCTGCATGAATCTGGCTACTGGTAAGGCTAAATATATGGGGAAGACTGCTACCCTCCCATATACCAATTCATATGGGGACTTCCCCGTTTATCTCTTGCTGGTGATCCTGTTGGCCCATAAAGAAAACTTCAGCTGAGAGTCCCAATTCTTCTGATTTTTGTTGGTAGCTTTCTTCAGTGCTCTCACCAAGGTCTTGTTATAAGACTCTTCCAGGCCATTTCCTTGTGGGTAATAGGTTGTGGAGTGACCCAATGCAATGTTATACTGCTGGCAGAAGCTAACAAACTTTGTAGACTTAAAGGCCTGGGCATTATCAGTCACTATCTTGGCAGGGCAGCTAAATCTGGATATAATATTTTCTTCCATAAACTTCATCACCACAGTATCTGTCGCATTCCTCACAGGTATAGCCTCCACCCATTTTTTGAAATAATCTGTAGCAGTTAATATCCACTTGTGTTGACCACTCGACATAGGATGAATCTCACCATTAAAGTCAATCCCCCATTGCTGGAAAGGTTCGTCCACATGTATAGGGATCATGGGAAGGGGTGCCAACTTTTGTCTCTCCACAAATTTTTGGCATTTTTCACAATCTCTAACCTGAGCAAACACATCTCCAAAGAGTTTGGGCGAGTAGAAACTAGCCTTCAAAATTTTGTGAGCGGTAGCTCTCCAACTGTAATGACCCCCACAAATACCTTCATGAAATTCAGCCATTATGTTTTCGACCTCATCTTCTATGAGACACAGGAGCAGGATACCTGAAGGATCTCGCCAGTACAGCCGACCATTGGCAACAAAAAATTTCTATGATTTCGATGTTAGTGCTCCGTATTTAGCTTTGTCACAGCTAGGAGGGCATATAAGGGTCAGAAGATACTCCACAATCTCCTTATACCACGGGCTGATGAAATACTTCATATGAGTCTTCTGAGTCATTTTCTCTATTCCTCATTGTTCCTCGATCTTCTCGAGCTCCTCATTAGCTAGCATAGACAGATTTATACCCAGAGTTTGACAGTTCAATTCCGACAGGATTTTAGCTAATCCTTGTCCTTTAATAAGTTTGGTAGGGAAAATATCGAGCTCATATTCTTGTATTTTGGCAATCCATTTCCCCCTTTTTCCTTTGCTATCTCCTTGGATAAGGATGTCCTTCACGGCTGTTGTGGGCACAAATGCCGTGATGTGTGATTGTAGGACATACATATGGAGTGTATTGAGAGACTTCACTAGAGCATAAGCTTGCTTTTCTAATATGTTATATTTCAATTCTGCATCACGGAGCACGTGACTGAAGAAAGTGATGGGCTGCTCATACCCCTCTTCATTTTTCTGCAATAAAACTCCTGCCACTGTATGAGGTGATGCAAATGAAAAAATCATGAAGGGTTTGGCGTAGTCAGGCCCAGCTAGCACTGGGGCTTCTCCAAAGGCGTTTTTTATTCTGGAAAAGGCATCTCATGATTCCTGGGACCATTTCACCTCGTTATTCTTCTTAAGCATGTCGGTTATATGCCTTACTATGTCTGCATAGTTAGGGATAAACCTTCTCAGAAAGTTAATGCACCCAAGGAACACTTGCACCTCTTTTTTATTTATGGGGAGAGGGATGCCATTTATAACTTCTACTCTCTTAGGATCTATTTTTACCCCATATTTGGTCACAATATGTCCCAAAAGTTTACCCTCTTCCAATGCAAACAATGACTTCTGTGGATTGAGAGAGAGACCGCACCTTCTGCACTTCTCGAAAGTTCTACACAAGTGTTCAATGTGCTCTACATCATCCTTTGAAAACACGGTGATATCGTCGAGATTGACCACCACAAAATTATCTTGCTCCCCAACAAAGGCAATGTCCATGGACCTTTGGAAAGTGGCCCCTGCATTAATCGGCCAGAAAGGCATTCTGGCATACATAAATGTACCCCATGGTGTGGTGAAGGCAGTCTTCTTTTGATCTTTTGGGAGTACAGCCACCTGATTGTAACCAAAGAGCCCATCCATCATTGACATCCATGAAGCGCCCACCACTTTCTGTAGAATATGATCCATCTTGGGTAGTGGGTAATTATCCTTTAAGGATGCTTGATTTAAATTCCGAAAATCAACACACAGCCTTATTTATCCATTCTTTTTTCGGATAGGGACTAATTTTTCCACCCACTCAGAGTACCTCAGTGGCACAATGATTTTGGCCTTCAACAATTTCTTGATCTCTTTCTCTATGGAGGGGAGCAGCAGGGGATTAATCTATCTAAGATTTCGTTTATGTGGCTTCGCATCTCCCTTTAGGGGAATTTTATGCTACATGATGCTGATGTCGAAGGTTTTCAAGTCCTGATAAGACCATGCAAACACATTTTTGTAGGACTAGAATAGTTTCTGATACAGCTCTTTATATTCCTCTGGGACACTCTTGGACATCTTCACAATTTTGGGGTCAGCATCAGTACCAAGGTTTAGGTCTTCTACCTGATTATCTTCTATCACTTTGTTTGGATGGAGTGGGACATCGTTCCTGTCAAAAAACCTTTCTAGAGGTACTAGTCCTCTAGGTATAATGTTTCCTTTTAGTTGCAACACTTTATGGCCAGTCACCTTTTCTTCCCATTTTTTTTCTGAAATGTCTTCAGCCTCTTCTTCTTCGCAAGCATCAATCTCCATGTTTGAGAATTCCCCAATTGTTTCCAAAAATATTTTCACTTGGTCTTCGTCTTCAAACACTTGCCAATTCTTGATGTTATCTGGGATTGATGGTCGATAACGAACCTCAATTTCATATCTTAAGAGAGGGTTCTGAGGTGGACGGAACATACTAGCATCCACTGCAATGGAGTCTGCCATCCTATTCTGCTCTCTAGGCATAAATTGAATATTAAATGCCAGGAAGAAATTTTCCACCAGATCCCATACTTCGTTCCTATAAGCCCTCAGCCTAGGATGTTTCGTTTGGCACTAATTCTTCACTTATCTAACCACTAGTTCAGAATCTCCCAGAACTTTTATATATTGGATATTCATTCTTTTGGTTGTTTGTAACCCCAACATAAGTGCTTAATATTTGGCCACATTATTAGTAGCTTCATATTCTAACTTGAAATAAAATGGGACCCATTTTCCTGTAGGAGAAATCAGTAGTACTCCAGCCCCATTACCTTCTCTGGAATTTTCTCCATCAAAGTGAAGCATCCAGACTCCTGCTTCCTGGCTTTTTGAGGACTGCTCAGTCTTGATTTGGCAGAACGATGGTTCTTGAGCATAATCTTGGTCTTCCTCCAGCATCAAACATGAGAAATCTCCCTCTTCACTGTAGACTGGTGAATTAACCAAGTTGTATGCCTTAGTAACCATTTTGACAAATCTTGTTTCCCTATACAACCTCCTTTCCTACCCACCAAAAATTGGGATATTAGCATATGTTAAATCCAGCTTGATTGATCCACCGATTTTGGTCCCCCAGGACCTTGACAGCAACATGTCGAAGCGAGCTTGGATATCAGCCACCACAATGTCCATCACCACACTTTTGGCTGGGATCTAGGCCAAATTTACCACCAAATCCTTGATCATACCTAGGCATTTAACTCTTTTGGAATCAAATGAATAGAGATCCTTGTATGGATGGGTGATTTGTAATCCTAGTTGTTCCATGACTGACAGGGGCAATAGATTATAGGAAGCTCCTAATTATAACATATATTTATGTAATAGTAGGTCATGAATCACTAAAGAAACATAAAAGGGAGGGGTAGAGGCATCTAACTCCTCAACATGGGCCACACTATGGTCATTTTTCTAGTGCTAATGTCACCTGATATGTCATCAAAGTTATAAGGATGGCTTTGTGACTTATGCAGGCTGCTTCAACAATTTAGTCAAGGGAACTGGGATTTTGACCTTCTCAAGCTCCTTTTGTAAACTAAAGGCAGAAGAGGAATTTTTTGTTATAATCTCCTTTGACTCTTTGCTTTGGACCAAGGGTTTGACTTCTTTTGCCACTGACTTGGCATTAGGGGGAGTGACTACTTTTGAAGAGGAAGGAATTTGATCACTAAACTGCAAAGATTCGTTTAGAGGCCTCTTACCTTTGTCTGTGACTTTTTGTACCGTTGTCTCCTTCTGAGAAGATACTTCCTTCAGGGGCACATCTTCCTCCTGATCCTGAGTGCGAGTTCTTTTCCTAGAATATCTGAGGTCATATCTTCTATTGAACTCTGCTTGCATGAAATTGACGAACTGCTTGCAATAGTCATCGATCTCTAGATCTTCAGTGCCTTCTTTAACCTTTTCTTACTCATGTAATGGAATCTCCATTCCATCACTTTCTTACAGGGGACATTCTACTTCATCACTATTTGAATAAGCAAGATATGGATCATCCTGCTCATAAGCGATGTCTTCAGTAGGACCTTCTACCTGACCTTCCAAGTACAATGGGTGGGGTACCTAATCTTGTTGCTCTTTCCATTCCCTTTGCAGTATCTGTAGGGGTGGTTTCCTATACTGAGGGTTGTAACCCCTGTTTGGAGCATTTTGGAAATTCTTGGAGGATGAATTATTGGCCTCCAGTTCAAGTTTGACCATCTTACTTGAAATATTCTTAATCATTTTGTTCATTTCTTCAATTTTGTTATCAACTAAATTTTTGTCCCTGGCAGAGGTGGATACCTCTCGCTCTTCTTCTCGGCATCTTGATCCGATTTTCCTTGATTTGCCATTGGAGGTGAAATTTTCCAGCTCTAGCGCATCCGTTTCGAGCATCATCCGTGTTGGCAATATGATGAAGAGTGTTGTCCTTGATGGCAACCCACTGAATGAAGATGAAGACATGCGACTATTGACATGTGTTGTCCTTGATGGCAAACCACCTGATGAAGTTATTCTTGACCTATTGGACTTGGTAAAAGATGTAAATATGATATGAAATGATGTTTGCTAGCAATATGATGCTGAGTGTTATTCTTGAATGGAAATCCACTTGATAAAGATGATGGCAACTTACTTGATGAAGTTGTGCTTGATAGAATATGTTCTTGATGAAGTAAATCTAATATATCTATAGTGTGTACAGAAGGCAATGAAGAAAGGAATTCAGAATGTGCTAAATCTTGATGAAAAGATTATGTCTCTAGGCATACGCAGATTTTCCTAAGGGAAGTCGCGTATGCACGCGGGAATCAACGTGCCAAGTCGCGTATGGGCAAAAGCGCTCTTAAAATGCAAAACCAGGGGTAACCACCATGGTATTGACCCATTGTATTGGGTAATGATTCGTCTAAATGACCCCGTCCAAGAATACCATCGGAAGTAATGTGGTTTTGGCTCATGGTATTGAAAAAGGGTAAACCTATATAAAGAGAAGAAATTCATTGTGCAAATTATGAGTGTGGGTGCAAGATGTCTGAGCTTGAATGAATACTTCTCTGTGAAGTATATCTGTATGGAAAGGGTAAAGGTTTGATGATAGATCTGAATCTATGATGCCTCAATAATGAAATGATGAAGAAGGGAATCTAGATCTGGAATGTATTTGTATCTGCTAGATCTGTTTATGGAAGGCTTAGATCTGAGATGAGGCGAACATCTGTCTGAAGTAAAAGGGTAAATCTGAACTGAATATCTGATCTGAAGAAGTATGCTGCTCTATAATGGTTGAAGATCTATACGCTAGTTCACCGCAGAGGAAGCGCGTATATACGCGGCTTCGCTGAAGAGAAAGCGCGTATGCGCAATGAAATTGGATCTGTAATATGTACAGAAGTATACGCTGGTTTATGTGAATGGAAGCGCGTATATACGCGACATCAGTGAAAGGAAAGCGCGTATGAAAACTAGGGTTTGCTGAAGTCTGTGGTAAGAAATGTCTGATCTGTTCTGCTGGTTTACTGATATCTGTCAGTGAGTTATATGTATCTGTTTCATGGTTGACTGTGCTTAAAAGTATGGAAAGGGTCCAGTTTGAAAATATGATGAAATGTGGCTTGCAAGTGGTGTCCTAAAGGAAGCTTTGGATCCAGTGTGAAAATTGATGAAACGTGGTCCATAGAGGTGCTGAGGGTTGTAGCCTTCAGTCAGGGGGTTGTAGCTCCCTTCCAGGTGAGGCTGGTAAACAAGATCAGGGGGTCGTAGCTCCCTTCCAGGAGAGGCTGGTAAACGAGTCGGGGGGTTGGAGCTCCCTTCCAGGAGAGGCTGCTAAACGAGCGCAGGTGGGTGCCTGCGTGCTGGTCAAGTCTGCGCCAGCACATATGTTGTAAGATGTTTTCTCTATAATAAAATATTGAAGGCTGAGCAACTGCAACGGTGGGTTTCTCCCGACTTGGGTTTCCACCTAAAAATCCTGGTGTTCATGTGTGATGCTTTGTGTGATGGTTTATTCTGTTGTTACTACACATGTTTACTGCTAACTTAACATTAGATGAATGAATATTGCAAAGAACTAAGTTAATAAATATCTGCATATTTAGATCTCTGCTAATACGCAAGTTGTATGAAGGATATCCGCGTGTATACGCGAGTTTACTAAAGGAAAGTAGCGTATGGGTTTTAGAGAGTGAAAAAGTAAAAAGTTTTGAATATGCAGTAAATACTGATTCACCCCCCCCTCTCAGTATTTTTCCCAACAATTGGTATCAGAGCAGGTCCTTATGCAGAAGCTTGATCGCTTGAAGGAGATCCGTCGCAATGGGAAAGAAGCAAAAGAAGAAGGTTACTCAAGGAAAGAAGAAGCCTCGAAAATCATGTATAGAAGATGAAACAGGTATTAATCGTTGTTCTTGTATTTTACTTAACTGTATATGCAAGGATTATGATAGTGAAAGTGAAGATGAAGAAGATTCTGACCAAGCTCTACAAGTGCTCATGGCAAAGAAGCAAAAGGCTACTCAAAGTAAGGAGATGTCTCAGAAAACCTGTATAGCAGAAGTTGACAAAGATGAATCTGATAGTGATTGGGGTCCTTGTAATCTTATCTGTGCAAGCAATGATGAAGATAGTGAAAGTAATGTTGTGGATTTAAAAGAAGTTATCAAAGATCAACAAAGAATTTTTAATGAGAAGGAATCTGCCTCCAAAAATTTGATCTTTAGACTGAAAAGGATGTTCGATGATGTATACAATCGAAGTAAAGGACTTGAAGCTGCAATCATCTCTCTGCAAGCAGATCTTGAAGAATCAAATAAGAAGAATGAAGGACTTGAAGCAGAAAACGTTTCTCTAAAAACAGATCTGGAAAAATAAAAAAGGAAGAATGAAGGTCTTGAAGCTGGAATCATCTCTCTACAAGCAAAACTTGAAACATCAAGTAAGAAGAGTGAGGAACCTCTACAATCATTTTAAAATGAAGGCCTTGAAGCAGAAATCATTTCCCTCAAAGAAGACCTGGATAAAACAGGTAAGAAGAATGCAGGACTTGAAGAAGAAATCATATCTCTGAAAGTAAATCTTGAAGCATCGAAGAAGAAGAATGAAGAACTCTTGCAAACTTTTGAAGAACAAGGAAATGGGTTGAAAGAAGAGATTCTAAATCTGAAGGATCAAGTAGAAGATGGAAGAAGGAAAGAAGAATGCATGACAAAGCAATGTCAAGCCTTGGAGGTTGAGGTAATCATTCTCAAAGGTAAATTAGAAGAAAAAGATAAATTGTTGAGGTTTCAAGATAGTACTAAGATTCTGGACAATATTCTTAGTAGTCAAAGGTCTCCCTCTATAAAACTTGGTCTCGGTTTTCATGAAACGGTTAAAGGAGATCCTAGTTCTCAAGGAGGTGCTAAAGAATCAAAGGACATCAATGCAAAATCTGAAATATTGAAAGAAACAAAAGGTCAACCGACAATCATGAATTCTCAAAGGAAATCATTCAATAATGTTGAATGCTTTAAATGTCATAATTATGGGCATGTTGCAGCAAATTGCAGGAGCAGATCATTTCAGCCACAAACTAACAGATCCTACATAGAAAGGTACTCTGGTTTCTTCAAAGGATATTGTTTTTCATGTAACAAGTATGGACATAAAGCAGCTGATTGTAAAAGGAGGAAGATTAGAAATACTCATTATGATTCTTATGCTTATTTCTCTGGTCACATGAGATGTTATTCTTGTAACAAGTATGGACATGTAGAAAAGGAATGCAGGTTGAACAGACATGAGAAATTGGATAACTTCCAGCACACAAATAGAAAGTTCAAACAAATCTGGAAAAATATGGAGGACCGATCAGAAACGTAGGGAATTTTGACCCTACTGCAGTCATCCGCTTCTGAAGCTTACTTCTCTGATTGACTGCAGGAATGATGTGGGATACATTATGAGTTTTAGTAATGTATCGTCACAGGGGGAGCAATGTATGATGTCTCTCATGATTGATTTGATTATTTTGGTTATATGTATTTCTGACAGAGCATCTGATATGAAGAAGACAGGTACAGGAAGTACAAGTTCAGGGGGAGATGAAGGAATGTGAAAAATTTCTATACTTCACTTTCCATACGCGGGTTCAATGAACAAAAGTCGCGTATACACGCGAGTTCCAGTTGACACAGTCGCGTATGCATTGATGATAAGAAAATTTATATGATAGCTGAAGATCTGGAGCAGAGGTTCAGGGGGAGTATCAGTCTGATTGTTAATAACTGTATTATTGACTCTGTATCAGCTTAATTTCTCAGTTTTAAATAATGATGATATGATACTTGGTTACTTATGTTGAAGATTATGGATGAGTCCTGTTTGCTTGTTGATGAAGAGTATTCATTGTTGAGATGAAAGTCTTATAATTCGGAGATAAGGGCAGTTCATGCAGAGATTGTTGCTGATGACTTGCTGATGAACGTTTTCAGGTTGCACAAGTTAAGAAGGAGCACTGGTCCAGGGGGAGCAGCAGGTTAAATACTAATGATTTCATTGTTGGCAATATGACTGCTTATTCTTTGGTTTTTGTGATACTCATGCTCAAACGATGATGACTTGGTACATGGTTTAGTATGATGAGATTTTGAGCCCTGGTTGCTGATAAGTATCTTTTGTACTCACACATGGATGAGTTGGATGTCGTTTGATTCAGAAATAAGAATAGATCATGCAGAGTTTGTTACTATGGTTGAGATATTTTTCCTACATATGTTACTTCATGTTAAATCTTGAAGATCTTGATGATATTGGACCACATGGATGATTGTTTGACACATAATTGAAGATGTTGTTCTGGTATGATAATCTCTCTTGGAAAGATTGTATTGATGCTGCAAAGAATCTGAAGGCTTGGTTCCTAATGTGCTTATGCTACAACCGTTGGATGACGCTTGAAGACACAACTACACTGTTCTATCTATCTGTAGTCCAGGGAAGCATTCAAATATCCCAGAAAGAAGCTGAACACTGTCTTTTTCTCACAAGAGGATCAGATCTGGTTAAAATATAGAAGATGGTATTGGATACGCGGGTTTCTTGAAACACAGTCGCGTATATACGCGAGTTCATGCAAAGAAAACCGCGTATGTTTGATTGCTGACAATTTTCTGTTTGGAGTCAGCTCTCTTCAGCACAGCTGCAGTGCTGTTTGGTATCTCTGATACTGTTTGGTATCTCTGGTGGTGTTCCAGTTCTCATAATTCTATTTCTCATATTTTGATAAAGATGCCTTGATGATTTGTTGGTGAAAGTGTTCAGGATGCACAAACTAAGGGGGAGCCTTAGTCATATGGAAAGGATGCTTGGATGCACAGATTCAGGGGGAGCATTAGCTTTGCTGAGTATAATGCATTGTTGGCATTGTATGTTCTCTTTCGTGAGGACTTTCTGGTGTTGGTCTTAAAGTCATATTTGTAATTTGATGAAAAGGTCTTGTTAAGACCCATGATGTAAAATTGTAATATTCAGTCATGTAAGGACTTGTCAAATTTGTAAACCCACTTGGTTGGGTAGCTGAGTCAAATTTTGTAAACCCACTTGGTTGGGTAGCTGAGTTGAAATGTGTAAACCCACTTGGTTGGGTACTTGAGTCTCATATGTAAATCCACTTGGTTGGATATTTGATGAAAGTATGAGTCTTTGGTGATAGGAAGTTCATAGAGTCATGTACTTCATTGAAAAATATGTTTGAAGATTCAGCATGAACTCAGGGGGAGCTTGGTCACTTCAGTATATATCAGATCTGCAGAACGCTTCTTCCACATGCGGAGAAAAGGGGGAGAGTATGTTGGTTTTGATCCACCCTTTGCCCTTGATGTCAAAGGGGGAGAGTGACATGGTGTTTGAATGAAGAAAAAGAATGGTGTCAAAAATGGGGAATGTGACATGGTGTCATTGTATTCTTAATGTACCTATCTGTTGTAGTAACCAAACACCATCATGGTTGCCATCAAGTCCAAAGGGGGAGATTGTTGGCAATATGATGCAGAGTGTTGTCCTTGATGGCAACCCACTGAATGAAGATGAAGACATGTGACTATTGACATGTGTTGTCCTTGATGGCGAACCACCTGATGAAGTTATTCTTGACCTGTTGGACTTAGTAAATGATGTAAATCTGATATGAAATGATGTTTGCTAGCCATATGATGCTGAGTGTTATTCTTGAATGGAAACCCACTTGATGAAGATGATGGCAACTTACTTGATAGAATATGTTCTTGATGAAGTAAATCTGATGTATCTATAGTGTGTACAGAAGGCAATGAAGAAAGGAATTCAGCATGTGCTAAATCTTGATGAAAAGAGTATGTCTCTAGGCATACGTGGATTTGCCTAGGGGAAGTCGCGTATGCACGTGGGAATCAACGTGCCAAGTCGCGTATGGGAAAAAACGCTCTTAAAGCGCAAAACCAGGGGTAACCACTATGGTATTGACCCATTGTATTGGGTAATGATTCGTCTAAATGACCCCGTCCAGGAATACCATCGGAAGTAATGTGGTTTTGGCTCATGGTATTGAAAAAGGGTAAACCTATTTAAAGAGAAGAAATTCATTGTGCAAATCATGAGTGTGGGTGCAAGATGTCTGAGCTTGAATGAATACTTCTCTGTGAAGTATATATGTATGGAAAGGGTAAAGGTTTGATGATAGATCTGAATCTATGATGCCCCAATAAAGAAATGATGAAGAAGGGAATCTAGATCTGGAATGTATTTTGTATCTGCTAGATCTGTTTATGGAAGGCTTAGATCTGAGATGAGGCGAACATCTGTCTGAAGTAAAAGGGTAAATCTGAATTGAATATCTGATCTGAAGAAGTATGCTGCTCTATAATAATTGAAGATCTATACGCTAGTTCGCCGCAGAGGAAGCGCGTATATACGCGGCTTCGCTGAAGAGAAAGCGCGTATGTGCAATGAAATATGTACAGAGGTATACGCTGGTTTATGTGAACGGAAGCGCGTATATACGCGACATCAGTGAAAGGAAAGCGCGTATGCAAAATAGGGTTTGCTGAAGTCTGTGGTAAGAAATGTCTGATCTGTTCTGCTGGTTTACTGATATCTGTCAGTGAGTTATATGTATCTGTTTCATGGTTGACTGTGCTTAAAAGTATGGAGTGGGTCCAGTCTGAAAATATGATGAAATGTGGCCTGCAAGTGGTGTCCTAAAGGAAGCTTTGGATCTAGTGTGAAAATTGATGAAACGTGGTCCATAGAGGTGCTGAGGGTTGTAGCCTTCAGTCAGGGGGTCGTAGCTCCCTTCTAGGTGAGGCTGGTAAACGAGATCAAAGGGTCGTAGCTCCCTTCCAGGAGAGGCTGGTAAACGAGTCAGGGGGTCGCTGTCTGCACGAGGCAGTGTGTGACGAGCATAGCGGTGGGTGCACAACGTCTTCGGTAAGTGCACTTTTGACACATATGTTGTAAGATGTTTTCTCTATAATAAAATATTGAAGGTGAGCAACATGACGGTGGTTTTCTCCCGACTTGGGTTTCCACCTAAAAATCCTGGTGTTCATGTGTGATGGTTTATTCTGTTGTTACTACACATGTTTACTGTTAACTTAACATCAGATGAATGAATAGTGCAAAGAACTAAGTTAATAAATATCTGCATATTTAGATCTCTGCTAATACGCGAGTTGCATGAAGGATATCCGCGTGTATACGCGAGTTTAATAAAGGAAAGTAGCATATGGGTTTTAGAGAGTGAAAAAGTAAAAAGTTTTGAATATGCGGTAAATACTGATTCACCCCCCCCTCTCAGTATTTTTCCCAACACCCGGGGTGCCTGGAATTGTAAGCTTTCTTTCTCTCGAAATGAATTACGAGTCATTTGCTACAAAAAAAACTTTAGCAGTAGTTTGATGAGGTTTCATGTCAACAAGAAGGCTTAAATACAATTTTCTAAACCTCTTAATGAATTATGACACCCCTTCGTTATGTCTTTTCTTGAGTGTATTAAACTGAGTGAGACAATGTCCATGATCCTTTCTCTCTCCCCACTTTCTGAGAAAAGAGTTTTCCATCTGATCCCAATTTGTAATGGAACGATCCCCCGGAGTTTTAAACCACTTTCTAGCTTATCCATACAAATATTGAACAAATAGTCTTAATACCATGTCTATATGTTCCACATTAAAGTTCTTTGCAAAATAGAAGAAGACCTCGAGATGCTTTTGAGCTTCAATCTCATTTTCCCGATTGAAATGGGGTAATATCTTCAGATAGTCCTAGGGCATATCATTCAATACTTGGGGTAATGCCAGGGGGGCATACTTGTTCAGCAAGAAACCAGGAACATTGGCCATTGGGGGTGGTGGAGGTAGTGCAAGAGTTTGATGTGTAAGAGGAGGAGGTGGAAGTGAAGTTTGGATGAAAATAGGAATATTTTGGATAGTAGCTTGGGCTGCTCATGGAAAAGTCGGACTATTAATAGTAGATACTTCGGTGACTTATTTGACATCTTTAGCCTTTGGAGTGGGGTGAAGAGTGTAATGTGTGCTATCTATTGATTCATCTTCGTCTTTGATTTGAATGTTTCCCAAAGAAGGATTATCTGAATAGTAATCGGTATCTCCCACAGTGGAGTCGGGACCTTGCACTTGGGCTACTTGAGAGGAGGAGGATGGAAAGTCTTCTAAAGAGAATTCAAGGATATTTGTGTCGAATGATTTTCTTTCCATCCAACTTCTCCTATGTAGGATCCTTTATGGGTCAGACATAGAAGGTGTCTTTGGCTGAGACTTATCTGACCTCAGGTGTGGTTTTCGAGGAGCCAGGACTGCAAGAAAGTTTATTTGATAAATGAATGTGGAGTTGCCAAGGTGAGGGATCTACAACTCTCAACTCTTCATGCTCACCTTTTTGAAGAGTGAATAAAGGTTTTTTCGAGGCCCAGGGATTTAATTTCTCTCAACTTTGTATCCTCGACAACGGTGCCAAAAAGATGTTTTCAACCCTAGAGATAGCCTTGAGTTGTGAAAGACCAGTGCCTAGGACATCTTATATAGCAAGGAGAATATGATATAACATGGAAAGTTATCAGAACAAGGCTCTCGTGCTATCTTGTGTAAACATGAAAGTTTAATTTGGATGGAACCAGAATACTTAAAAATTCAGCACAAAGAAAGCAATACTGCATTGGCAAAGTGTGAATTACCAATATAAATGTATCAAACAATTCAAAGACAACTTTCTGTAAGGAGGGCTGGATTCTAAAATACTTCACAGAGATGAAAAATCAGAAGGTATTTGCTGTGTATGAAATGTAGAGAGAATACTAGCTGTTACCAAGATGAAATCCAGAAACAAATATCAACATGCAATGGGCTTATGATAATAAGAATCCACACATGACAATAACCTTTAAAGATAACATTCCATAACAGCTAATATAGAAGAAGTATGGTTGAACTTGGAAAATGAAACAACATATCATGCCTGAGCCATATTTAAAGTGCTAGATAGGTTTTAGCATAAGTATCAACTATGATAAATTCATACCAGAACCAGTGAGCTACTCGCATTCCAGAACATGATACAAGAGAAATGGATGTAACAAAATGAACTGTTAAGCTATAACACATAACGAAGAGTTATAGATTGTAAAGCACAAAGACCAGAATCCTTATTAAATATGGAACTCCTCATCACTGAGACCCAACGGGCTCTTTGCATTTATATTAAAGTTTCAACAAAATGCATACAAAATTCTTTCACAGCGTATTATTCTAAAAATCTAGAACCTTTTTTCCTATTGGGTTGCTGCTTATATAGAACCTTCAGAAACATGAGCGGGAATATATTTTTGGGAAAAATATCTTCCTCGCATGCTAGTAATCAGTTTGAAGTCTTAATAAAAAATAACCAAAATTCATGATGAGGAATGGAGCATCTCATCATTTACAGTTAGGCTCACGGCCGTTTCAAAACAAAATATTTAAAAATGTCTTTAACAAGAAGTAAAATGTAGGACTGAAATGTGAATTCCACTCGAAATTTGAAAGTAACAAAGTAAAAATAAAATTAAAGGCCACTAGGGCCGAATCATGAGTTAACCATGTTCACTGGTGCGACAGAGTTGATGGAGTTGTTGACACAGGTGGCGGGACATTTGATGATGAGCTAGATAACAAGCTGGCATAGTTGGTGCACCTTTGCTGACTGTCTACTGCAGGTTAAGGAATTGACGGGAAACCTTCCACTCTGATATAAGCTTAAGTGATATCATCAAAATTTTCTTCAGTAGGAATTTTGTGCTTCACCAGGTGCAGGAGGGAAAATTCCCGGCGGAGTACTGAAACTATAGTCTCGGGTTTCAGCCGAGTGGATTTATCTAAAAGTACATCTATTTGGTTCATCTCCTCCCTGAGATGTGCCTCATATGCTGGTAATGGTTGTAACACAGCAGGGGTAGGACCCCAGCATGATGGAAGCCCGATAGCTGTGATCTCGGCCCAAATAATTTCAAACCGTTCTAAATTGACCTCCATGTTCTCCAAGTTTCTTGAAGCTATACTGCGAACAAACTCCTTCTCAATTATTTTTTTACATTGAACGACTTCATTGAACTTGCTCTTTATACCATGTTTCTCCACATCTTCAGGTATCAGCCCTTTCAAGAAAGAGATATATCTCTTTGCGTGATGCACTCTGTTAGATGTATCAGTATTCCCCTCATGAAGATTTCTTCTGAGATAAAGCATGGACAACTTTACCTCCTCAATGAATTTTAAAAATTTCCAATGCCCTTTAACCTCCGTGATGATCTCTGACCAGATTAATCGTCTGGCTTCCATGAGGGTGATATTACCTTTCAGGCGATTATTGAGTTCGTCGATGGTTTTCTGCTGGTCTACTTTCTCTTTCTTTCCTTGCTCTATTTCCTTCCACATGGGATTGATTCTCTTGGAGTTCTCAGCCAAAAGAGGTTCAAGCTCACTGATTCTTAGTCTCGCTGTAGAGACCTGTTTCTCCAATGCATCATTTGTGGCCACTGCTGTAGTCATATGTTTGAACAACGAACTAGTCTCTGGTGGGGCTGGTGGTGGTGCACACATATGTGTATCCCAAGTTGTTTGTAATGCCTTTAGTATACCTTGAAGAATAGCCATCCCCTCTACGATATTTTCTTTTTCCTCTTTCTATTTTGCAAGAGAGTCAGCCAAGTCTGCTCTGTCTTTTTCAGCCTGGGCTAACTCTGTTGTTTGTACATGATGAGAGGTCGGTATGCTAATTTTACATTTCAAGGATGCAACTTCCTTCTGTAATTCCTCAATGAGGTGACACTGTGGGTTAGCTTCACCTGTCTCTTTTCCTTTAATCACATCCTAGAGAGAGCGTATTTGATTCGTGAGGGCACAGGAATTTACCTTTTCCTTTCTAAAATTCTTCGTCACTTGGGCATGCTTGTTCTACAACTTCTTCAAAGTGATCGTAAGCCGCATCACTTCATCCTTTAGCATATCACCGAAAACCTGAAATATATTGCATTTATCAATTGTCGGCACTTTTGACATGTCGATCGCATACTCTAACACTCTGTAGTCAGTAGTACCAACATCTGGGTCCAGAACGACCTCGGCCATGGCCATTACTAATGTTCGGTGTCTAGTTTCATTGAGGCTGAAATCCTAGTGTGGTATTTCTCAACGAATCCTTCTAGCTTCACCCGATACTTATCTCTAATTGCTCTAGATTTCAAACTTCTTTCGGTTGCAGCATGGGAAGTGTCGGCTGTGATAGATTGTGAGACCTCTGAGAAATCAAAATATGTAACACTATCTCGTAACACCTTGATTCCTGTCTTTCTCTTTTCGAGTCTCCCATATGGTATTTCCTGTTCGAGCAACTGTTCTTCCCCAATAACTTATGCTTCATTAGTCACTGTTTTCTGCCTTTTATGGGGGGGGAGAACGTGCTCCTGATGTACCTACCTCCTCCACTTCTTTACCTTTGCCAAATTCTCTTGTTGAAGCTATATCTGCCTTTTCCCCTATTGCAGATGAATCTGTCTCCATCTGTGAAAGAAAAGGCCAATTTTCAAGATTAGCCCGCCATTCTATGAAAGGTCTCGTTTCATGCACATAAGGAGTTGATTTGTTCCTTCTCCTTCTGTTAGAGAGGATGCCCCTCAGATTGTAAGGCCAAACCTTCCCTTGTCTCAAATCCATGTCTTGAAGTAGCTTCTCAATGATAGGGAGGGTGTGCCTTGAATTGAAAACAAAAGGGCCAATGGTAATGGGAAGTCTAAGGATAAACCCCTTTTTTGCAGGGAGGAAGTGGAGTTGGTCAAATTTCAAGGTCTGCCGAATGTATTCCAAAGCATAAATCCGTTGGGCAGGGAACACGAGCAACTGATAGGGGGGGAATTCGGCTCCATAAACTTGAATTTCGGTGTAGTTATCAATAGGTACAAATCCCCAGTACTTTGGGCTTCACTATGCTGTATCCATCTCTTCATATTAGCAAAACCCTAGGTGAAGGAGAGTCGTGGATGATAGTGTAGGAAATAAGCATGAAATCGTTTAGAAACCTAGAATAACCCACCCTGTTTGGTAACTGATGTGTTGCAAAGCTCCAGTCAAAAATGGGTCTGGGCTGAGAATTTACCTTGTATACATTATCTAAACCCAAAACCTCAAACTTATCAACATGCTGAAAGAGGAAGAGGTAAAAAACCATAGAGAAAAAGCGGAAGCGACCAGTGTTTGAGAGTTCCTGGAACTGGGTCTGAATGGTGGAGGCTAGGAAACTAGGAATGTCCAAAACAACCCCGGTTTGAGACATTAACCATAAGAAAGCGACACATCCCCTGGAGTTTTTCCCCGAACCATCCACACCTAATAAACCTGTGATGAGAGCAAGGATGGGCTGCACTTATTCTTTGAACAGACTCAAAGGGAAAGACTCTACGAAAGGAAGGGATGTGGTCTGATCGTCGGTTATGGAGGCAATGAAATCGCCTTGCTGTTTCCATGGAAATTTTGAAAAATGAGGGGTCAGAGTAATTTCACTGAAACTAATGTAGTTTTCAATAGTGGGAAAAATAAGGGCTTTTCTGATAATATCGGGGGAAAGAGTGAATATCCTGTTCCCTTGAGCTGAGAGGAACATGCCCCGACATTCATCGTAGGCATCCCTGAGTCAACAGAAAAATTTGACCACTGGATAAAATGGAGGGGTAATCTGATGATACAGAATCGATAGAACCACCCGATACCTATCCCTATTTTAGACATGTCTCTTAAAAAGTTCAGGTTTGATACTGCTGATGGGAAATGGATACTGCAGGTCACAGATGTGGGCTTACAGGTATAAGAAAGGTTCAAATCCTGGAGGATTTCTGGTTTCACGGACTTGGGGAGTCTCTAGCTCTGACTTCTTAGTGGTGACCTTTTCCACGACTAATATGAAAACTTAAAAAAAAAAAAGGAAAGCAGAGGGAATATGAGGGACGGAATACCTGTGCAGTAGGAAATTTGGTCGGGAAAGCGACGCGGGGGTACTAACAGTGACTAGGTGGACCTGGTACTGGGCTCCCACTTTAGTTTATACCATAGTCAAAAACATGAAAGTTTTACTACAGTAAAATACAGGGGACCGTTATATAGAAGTGAGGGTTCTTGAGAAGAGGCAGAATGGTGAAGCAAGTGGGGTAAGCATCGTAAGGACACTGACAGTGAGACACACGGCGTGTAGGAATTGGGTGTTAGCCTTCAGGTAGGTAAACACCGTGTGCTGGGTTAAATACTGGTACGGGCCTCAGTACCAGATATCCTAAGAAATTTACCTTACCTTTCCGTCACGGAGACAACTTTGTCCTCAAAACATAGCCTCGTGGAACACGAAATGCACAGTGCGACAGGTTTAAGACCCGTGATTTATTCCTTGCATTGCACTTGCCTCGTGTTGACCATCTTGACATGTCATCAAGTTTCCGCGGCGGTAAGGCTTTTCCTCACTCCTTCGCTTCGTGACCGCCCCGGAATTGCACTTGCGGAAACCCTTTCCAGTGTGCATAGAGTGAATGTAGGCCCTGTTTTAATATTCTTCCCCTTTATAAATTGTATACCTCCACTCGGCTCATGTTTGGAATCTTTATGTCTTTTTGCTCTCTTATAGAAATGCGTTTATCTATTAGGCACGTGACTTAGCTTAGCGCTATTTCTACTTAGCCATCTTCAAACATTTAACATGAGTAATGTTATTTGGTGCTTTGCTACACATGGCTAAAATAAAAATGTTAGAGGTAAACTATATAATCAACACTATCCAGATTTGTTTTTCTAAGAAAAATGATCACAGACAATGTTGCTACCTTCAAATCTAAGAAAATGGTTGACTTGTACTATAAATATCATATTACATTGGGTCATTCCACTACCTACTATCCCCAAGGAAATGGATTAGCTGAATCTTCCAACAAATACCTTGTCAGTATTATCAAAAAGATGTTGGAAAAGAATAAGAAATCATGGCATAGTAAGCATTTTCATGCTTTGTGGGTTGATGGAATAACCACCAAAAATTTAATTAATATGTCCCCCTATCAGCTGGTTTATGCCATGGATGCAGTCTTCCCAAACTCACTAGGAGTTCCAATCATGAAGCTCCTCCAAGAAGTACAATATGAGGAAAATGATATGCCGAGAAGGATAAATTAGACCATTCATTTGTAGAAGACTAGAGAAGAAGTGTACAACAGAACACAAACAGTACAAGAAAATATCAAGAAATTATTTGACAAAAGGACTAAAGAAAATGATTTCCAAATTGGAAATGTTGTCCTAAAGTGGGATTCTAGAAGGGAAGAGAAAGGAAAGCATGGAAAATTTGAAAATCTGTGGAAAGGACCCTACATTATTCATTCTATCAGCGGACATAATGCATTCTTTCTGCAAGAGCTATATGGAGAAGATTTATTAGGAGGTCCTGTCAATGGCAGGATGCTCAAGCACTATTAATGCCAAGAGTCCTAAATTTCAGAGCTTTGTTTTTCCACTGTATATAACATTGTTTTTAAATTTTAAAAAAGAGAAAAACACAAAAACAACATAAAAATAAAAGAGGGAAGATTCAAAAAATGGTATAGCCCCATACCCAAAAGAGAATATTCTGAAAGTGAGCAAATCTAAATGCCACTGATGATTTGAAAATGACATATTGTTCAGTCATCTAGCCTAATCATGGATGAACATACTTTAAATTTATGTTGATAAGTTAGTAGAAGCACAAATTTATAAAGATTTTTTCAGACTTGGCTTGTCAGTAGAATAGATTAGGATAGAAAGGAAATGGTTCTAACAAGCTCAAAATCTAAACCAAGAAAAGGAAAAAGATAGCTCTAAATAGATCAAAATCAGAGCTGGAAAAAGACTTGAAGGATATTCATAAATTTCAGATTTTAAAGCCTTCATCATTTTGTTTTATTGTTCTGCACATAAAGTCTATGTGCAGCTTGTACATACAACCATAGACACCATAGAAAATCAGACAGTGTAATCCTGATTTGACTATGTTTAAATTTCTTGTTTTAGAAATAGACATAAAATCTGTCAAACAACTTAATCTTGACAGATAGTAGCTAGGTAGAAAATAAAGAGTTCAATAGTTTAATCTAAAATCTTGGAAGAGATAAGGACAGGATTAGATAGTTTATTTCTATTTTCAAAAATAAAAATGTCAAAAGAGTTTGCTAGTTCAAATTAACTCAAAGAAAGAAGAGAAAATGCTATGACAAGTAGGATTGGGTAGGTAGAGATGATGTTTTGAAGAAATTACATGTTGTAGATTTATAAAAGCTATCCCTCTCAGAGAAAGATCAACAAGAAAAGAAGAAATATGTCCAATGGATGAGACACTGGTCTACCGAAACTCAAAGGTTCCTGAGGTTCTAGACACCTAAAAAGATAGTTGTCCTCTCTAAATGGAGCCACTGTTAGTCATCCATAATTCTGACTTTATCTAAAGATGACTAAATGTTACCAATCCTAGGTTTCTAATAATTAACATTTCAAACAAACATTATCTATTCTACAAATCTCACTGCCTTCATCATTTTGAGTCTATCAATTCACCAAAAAATCTTCATCCATGCCTCTTAAAATGTTATCCTGCTATTTTAAATAAAAAGGCTCATTTTAGGCTGTTTTATCCCTGTTTTTAGTCCATTTCCCTCTAAAAAATAGCCCTCAAATCCCCTTATTTATCTTTCATTCCCCTCTAAAAACCTTAATTTTTGCCTCACTAATTCTTCATTTCTTCTAAGAAATTCCTCCAAAGCATCATAACTCCCTTATATGGTTTTAAAAAAAAAAAACTCATTTTCCCTTACTGGAAGCCTTTAAAAGGCTAAAAGGCCCGCTTTTAGCCTAATTTCAACCCATTTTATAAATAGGCTCTAAGCCCTTGAGGGCTTAGATCCTCAGCCCCCTTTGCCATAGGACCTGAGGGCCTGACCATGGGCTAATTATTAAAGCCCTTAGCCCTTTTTTATTTTTTCGCCCCCGGTCTTCCCCTACTCCTCCACCGAACCACTGCCCACCCCTTTTTCTCTGGCCCCCTTCCTCAAAAATTTCTTTTTTCCATGCCTGTGTATTCCTCGATGGATCTTAGCCATTCATCCCAACCATCCAATGGCTACCATTTCTTCCCCTACTCATCCACCTTTATCCCCGCCTTACCACTCCACGGAACGATCTCCACCGTCAAAACTCGATGATCCAACGATTATTCCACTCCCAGCCTTCCCACTTCCCGACAGTCTTGCCCACATCACCGCCGGTCCCACTACCCACTACACCGCTCACCGACCAATCCATTCTTGCCACCTGTCTCCCACTGACACTCTCGCCCATGCACCTCTCCATCATGCTCCTTTCCACACCATCGGATCTGCCCCTTCCCATCCGACGGCTCATAAATGATAACGCGCAATTTTTGCTCCCGAGGTTTAACAACCAAAAGATACGTGAGACCGATGGTTTTGTTGCGGACAGTTGTCACACAACGTATGGAATCGCGTTCATTTGCGATAATACTTCTTACTGCCTTTTGGCAGCGCGAAAATCACCAACGGTTTTCCATTACCACCCATCCTCATTTTTTTTTGCCAATGAACTTTTAAACCCTATTTTCACAGGTTTTTTTCCTCTCCACCTGCATATCCACTTCCGCCCAGCTCCTCTTCCCCCACGCAGCCTCTGAAAGTAGTAGAGCCTCCACTGCGGGATTTATTAACATTTTTCGTTTGTTTTGTAGGGTTCAATGGAAGTTTTTTAAGTTCAAAAGGCCCTCTCAGGGTTTAATTAAGGAGTGGGACAGAGGATCACCACCTCTAAAGCCCAAAGTAACTACACAATCACCAATTATGAGCGTTCAGGGGTTATTTATGTGGTTTGAAAGGTGTTGGTTATGTAAGTAAGACCCTCAACACGCTAAAAACACCTACATACAACAAAAGCAAAGAAAGAACCATGAAGATGAAGTTTAAAGGCTAAAAAATCAGAGGTTAAAGGCTTAAATAACAATCAATGCCCCAAAACAGAGTTTTAAAGCTTAATCATGGTTTTAAAGGTTAGAAGGCAGAAGGCTTAAAGGATCCATAAAACACATAAAGGATGATGATAAAGGCTTCAGGAAAAATGAAAGCCTAAACAGGATTTTGAAGTTAAAAACAAATAAACAAAGGGTTCAAAGAAATCAGATAAAGTGTTAAAAGATAATGAAAGGAAATTTTAATAATAAAATAAAGGAAAGACAGGCTTAAAGACAACCTCTAATGCATCAAAGGAGCAATTATTTACTTAAAAAACTCAAAAATACACCTTTTTCTTACCTTATGTCTCAAAGGGAAAATTGGCATTTATTACACAAAAAGATATTTTATAAACTGTCAGACGGTTATTGTAAAACATAGAAAGGAGCCTCAAAGTCAATATTTTCAGTTGTTTCATCCTCAGGAAGTGAAGACAGATTTAAAAAATTAGAGAGTTAGTTGAGAGACATTCCTACCTGATGCCTTGAATGGTTTTTAAAGGATGGGAGTGCATTTACTATGTCATTAATGAAATTTTGAACCCTAGATGTTTCAATCTCCTCATTTGCAGCATAAATAATGCATTTGAACTCATTGTATAGGGGCATTTGATAACTCTTCAAAGTAATATATAGTTTTGCTAAGACTGAAGATAAATTGATGTACTGGAACCTATGGATGTTTTGAACTGTTTGTGGATGAAGGAAGCTCTGCCATTAGATCCCCGAGCTTGGTTGTTGGTGAAGTATTCATCAATGTTTTGTCCTATTCTCCATTCTGTTTTCATCACTTCTTACTTACAGTAGATTAAAAGTTTTAGGCTAAGAAATGTCTCCTAGAAACACCTTAGACCTGTTTACTCTTCACTGTCTTTATGTTTTCATCTGCTGAATTTTTGATTGAGTAAGTTTAACTGCTTTTTCAACCTTAAAGCTTGTTTATTTTAGAAGTAATTCAATACAGTTGGCCTCAAGATGATTCATAGTTTTCCTTGCTTCTTGTTGACACTTTAAAAACTATTTTTGAAGTGTCCTTTCAAAGTACCATTGTCCAAAATTTGCCAAAGAGGTGTGTTTTGATCATACCCTTTGTACCTGATCAAATATTTTTTTTGAAAGCCTTTATAATTTCAATCCTAGATGTTTAGGAGTTCCTTCTTCTATGAATGCAGTTATTTGTGAATCTTAAATGTTTTCTTATCCTTGAAAGTGAAATATTTGATGAAATAGAGCATTCCTCGACTCTTAGATTTCATTTTGAAAGTTTGTCTTGAAATTATTATTTGCTGAAGGATAGTTTCTAGAGTTCATGGTTAGCCCTGTCTATAAATTACTTCTTCATGTTCAAATGATGCTTTAAGTCCCTTTGTTGAAAATTACATATAATTAAGGATTCTTAACTGCCCTTAGTTCTACTTTTTATTCTAAAACCCTTAATGTTCCTTCCATTTCACCTGAAAAATTTGTTGATCTAATAGCCAAGTTAGATTTTCCCTTTGATACCCCTAATTCATCTACAAACTTGTTACAAACCTCTACTTGAATCCATTGCTGAATGAATTAGAGATTTCCATTTTCTATCTATGATCCCTAGATCATCATGTCCCACAAAACAATTAAACAAACTCAAGCTTAATAACTAGCCTAAAATCAACCCTTTACAAGAAAACAAGTCATATCTTTGCAAACATATTGAGAGATCCCTCTCTAAGACTAGGAGGGCTAGATCCTAGAGCTCTAAAGACTAGTTAACATGTTCCCTTGTCATTTGGTTTACCAATAGGCCAAATCACAGGACTCCAACAGCGTGCAAATTAACCTTACACTTTTGTACCTTTCCTCTATATCTTTCTACTTTACCTTTTTCATATCACTATATCATTCTCTCCACTTACCTTCGCCTTCCCGATTCCCCAATTGCGATTAAAGTGGGGTTATTTATCCTTGCCACATCACCCTTTACCCCACCATCCATTGCACATCGAAAAATATACCACATCGCATATCAACAAAAATAACTTATTCCATTTCACCAACTGTTAAAACTTGCGATCGCCGATGTGTGACATGCATCACATCGCACATATCTTAACTTTTCACTCATCACATTTTTCAAAATTTAAAGTTTAGCCATATTCCCAAAACCTATCCGGTCTTGATTGTGATTTGCGATGAGGTTGGCCCCACCATAATACTCCGCTCATCATTATACGTCGTTCCTTCGCTACCATTATCATTCCATTGGTACACATCATCGAAACTATCACCGTCCCTCCATGTCACCTTTGCACTTTGCGTCGCATCGCCGATTCCATTTCTGATATCATAAACTGTAAAATATTCGATGTGTGATGTTTATATAGATGCAATAAAGTTAAGAACTAAATCCTATAGGATTTCAAGTCCGGGTATATGTTTTCTTTTTACATTGTTTTGTTTAAAAAATGGTTAAACACGACAGAAAGGGCTCGAGTAGAAAATAGACAGCAGAGGTCAAGACAGGAAAATGGAATTCATACAACAGATTTTGTGAGAAAAATGCTCAGTTTTCCAGCAGAGTACTAAAAAGGTGGCGACTCAGTGACAATATTCCAATAGAATAGTGCCATAAACACAAATGCACTCCTATTAGATCGATTTCTTTCCATTCAGGTCATTTTGAGAACTTATAGGTTGCCTTGTCATGTAGGCATTGACTGCAATTTTCTTTTATTTTTATATAAATTCTTTATTTTTGGAAGTATCAAGGGTCGATTGATTGAGATCAATATTATTTTTGTCTTTTGGAGTACTGTAAGATTTTTCAAAGCACTAGAGCATCAATAATACTTAGACCATTCACATGATTCTTGTGGCTTAAATATTGGTGATGTTTTTCTTCTATTATTATGTTTTGTTTTTATATCTCATTGTAATCATCTGAATTCCAATTGCAAATCAGAAAGTGTGATGAATAGGATTTACTTTTGAGTACCTTATTCTGGCTGCATTTACAATCATAATTTTTCCCACTGAAGGCCAAACTAAAGAATTCTTAATTTCTCTTTAGGTTTGATGAATATTTTCATATTTCTGTCATAATCCATTTATAAATTTGAAAGATCCAGTAAATACTCCTAGCTTTCCCTACGTTTACTCTCTGAAAATTTAATGCAACTATGTAATTATATTTTGACTCCATTGCCCAACAAACATTAATCAATTGAAACCAATCAATTTTCCAAAATAAAAAACAAAACTCAAAACCCAAGTACAATCATAAATAGCCTAAAAACTTATCCAAACAATGTTAAATCTTAAAGAGAGATCCCTCTACAAAACTGGCATGGCTAGATCCCAGTTTCAAAAGTTGGTTTGATGTTGGCCTATGTTTATTTCTCACAATGTCTAGTAAATTACAGAACGCTAACACTTTGTAAAGAAGCCACAAAGAACTAGTAAGGATTCAATTCCATTCTTGGAGTCTGGTAGCGAGCATGGGTAATGGATCAACTACTTTAACCATTAAATATTCCCACTAGTGAAAGACTTGAGAAATATTACAAAGTGTACTATTTTTGTAGCTTTTATTCCTTTCTTTATGAGATATGTATGGAGATATGGTTTATGTTGATATCAATGCCAACATTACTGGCACTTAGCACTGTTATTTTTCATTGATGTTAACCATTTGATGGTGGCCCTCATGTTTTGTCGTTAGTATGAAAAAATCCTAGAGATTAGAAATTAGTTATGTGTTAATCCATGCAAAGGTTTTTTGCACTCATGATAATGTCCTTCATGACGTAGAAGAGCTTATGGAGGTTTGACAAATTCGATAGTGGTTGTAGGAGGACGCATAGGTACTTGAAAAGGTGGAGTTTTATGTTTATTTTGATGCTTGGAGAGAACATGTTTGGACGATTTTTCATGGTTATCATAGACTTTTCATGGGTTTTCATAGGTTCCACAGGATTGGAAGAAGATTACAGGAGAAAATTATTAGGTTTAGGAGCTTTTGGAGCATATTTGACTCGGGTTTTGGGTTGAAATCAAGGTAACTTGGGTTTTCTTCATTAAACCTACGTTACTCCTCCTCTTCATGCTCTTTTTGAAGGGATGACCAACATTACCCTATCTAGACTCAACTTTCAAATTTTGTGTGCAATTCAAACGATTCCATGGTTATATACTTTAGTTTTACACTTGGTAATTGGTCAATAAATCTCAAGAAGTCTTCTAGAAGGTGAATAAATTTGAAAATATCTATTATTTAAATAATATCATAGAGGATAATTTTAATGAGAATAAATTATAAAAATGTCAGATCATTTATTGAGTGTATGAATCAAGGTTTTTTGAGCTCATGATTCCTTTGTAATTATTGTTTTAACCACTCCAATAAATTATGTATTGGGGAATTCCTTGAAAAATTCTAGTTGGTTGAGTTATTGGTTGAGTTAGTGTTTGAGAGTGAGAGAGAGAGAGAGGAGAAGTGTGTACAAGCCGAGAGAGGCATATGCAAAAAAAGAAAAAAATTGCAGGTATTAGAGAATGTATCAAAAGCATATTTAAACTAGCATTATGTGTAGAGAATGAGGAGATGAACTATGGAATATGTGAATATCATTTTGGTGTTTAGTAGTTGTTAGTGCATCCTTCATATTATTTTTTGTGTGTAGTTTTTGTTCTAAGGAAAATTGACTATTGTCCATAGGAATGATATGTTGTTCTTGAGCTTTGTAGTTCTCCACGAATTCCACCTTGAAAATGAATGGAACCATGGCTCCAAGATTTTGAGGAGGTGGTGACCTATTTTTAGTTGTGGTTGAACAAGATAGGAGTGGTGCCCATAAAAATAGATAATAGGAGTAACATCTTCATACAATGCTGGATGGGAGAGGCATATTGGGAGTGATGGCTTCAAGCAAATGGTGGCTTGCAAAGTTCTGTGACTAGAGACTTCATAGCTGGTGGTGGCCAGTAATATTTTTCACAAGGGTACTGGTTTCTAGCTGGTGGTGGCTAGATGAAACATGTGAAATATTTGATTATATAATAATAAGAGAACAAGAAGAAAAAAAATAGCAACAGGTGTTTTTTCTCCCGTTTAGGGTTTCCACCAGAAATCTATGTGTCTCTTTTGTTGATTATCTCTCTACTTGTTTCATATTGAAATTTTTTTAATGTATTAATTGGTTGGTGACAAATTTATAAGTGTCATCACTACTAATTCAACCTACCCACCCTCTCACTCTCATTAATGATCTAGATTTCTAGAAAATGCTATCAAAGGCAGGTTCTTTTTAGTGAAGCTTTACCGTATCGGAGTATATCATGGAAAATGGAAAAAAAGAAGAAGAATATGTCTGAAAAAAATACAAGTATAAAACAAGTCAATAAGATTTCAAATTTAGAAGAGCCCCTCTTTTTCCTTGTAAAAAAACATGAAGACTTACCGGATTTGTCTTGTGGATGCAGTGATGTTGATCTCGTTCAATTTTATGGGTTAGAAGATTAAAATAAATTGATTCAGATTGATCATTTAGATAAAAGTGGAGGTAACCCATTTGTAGAAGAAATAAATAGTATTTTTGAAGAAAATGAGAGACTAGTTAAAAATCAAAACCCTCTTATCTCAGCATCAGGTGTAATAGAAAGGCTCTCACACGAAAGTACAAATTTAGGGAAATTGGTTCAAATACTTGAAGAAAGAGAGAAAAATTTCATTGAAAATATTTCAGATATGAAGACTTAGATAGAAGAAGGAAGGAAAATTGAAGAAATAATGACAAAGAAATATAGGGAAATGCAAGATGAGTGTTAAATATTGAAGGCTCAAGCAGAATTTGCAAGAGAATAATTGCAAAGGTATAGATCTAGTTATCAAGAAAGTAAAAGAGAATAAGAAAATTTTGGAGCAACTAAAAGAAACATGAAAAGGGAGAGTGATCAGCAAAACCAACTACCAATTAAGGAGAAAAAGAATGAGCCAATAAAGGTACATTCACCAAGAAGATCTATTGCTCCCATAATGAGAAACGTCAAGTGTTTTAGTTTTCACATAATTGGACATATAGGACCAAATTACAAAAGGAAATGTTAGGAATCCGTAATCAGCAAAATTGGCAAAGTCCGATCACAGAGACAACATCGTTTCAACCACTTTGGGATTCTAGGATCTAGCCCTCCTAAATCCAGAGAGGGATCTCTCCAATGAGTGCAAATATGGATTTGTCTTTGAAGTTTTGGGTAATAATATTAGTCTAATTATGAAGGCCGAGGGTTTGTTTTGTTTTTTCGATGGTTGAGCATGATTACTATTTGAGGTGGAAAGTTCTAAATGCAAAGAGTTTCAAAGGTGAGAAGTTGCAAGAAAATAGAATAAGCTTTGGCCAGGAAGATAGATAATTGTAGGTTTCATTCCATTGGGGTATGGAGTTATAATAGGGTTTAATTGAAACAACAAGAGGCAAGAGTGGTCCATGGGGCAAGTCATCTATGTCTAAGGATCTCTTTAAAGTTTGATTTATGGAATGAAATGATACAACAAGAAGGGGAATTAAACAGATGAAGAACAAAGAGCAGCCCAAGATCTAGTAAGTACTTTTAAACTAGCCATATTTTGACATACGCTTAAGAAAGACATGAAAGTAAACTAGGATCTGGTAAGTACTTTTAAACTAGCCAACCTTTGATACACGTTCAATAGAAAACATTTTTGAAACAAAGGGAAACTTGAAGGCAACTGTTGGAGTAGAAACTAGCGGGTCGGGCTCACCACAAATCCTCTCCTAGCTCTACTCTACTTGGTAACTTTCAAGACAAACACAAAGATAACACAGAATGGCCTAAGGTCTGGTAAGTACTTTCAAACTAGCCAGCTTTCAACACATTCCAAGGGAAAATTTTAGATAGTCTTTGGGATAAAACTAGGACCAGGGCTCACCATATCTTCCTTAGTTAATCTTTACTTGACATGAAATGAAAATAACATCCAAGAAAAATATTTAGCTAAGACAATAGGACGAGGGAACGGCAACATTCGTATGCCTAAACTGAATTAAATCATTCTTAAATAACACAGATGTGGGAGAAAACATGTAGATAAATATTTTCAGTCAGAAAAGGGTACTGATATACAGTAGGTCCTAACTCTATGCATGTTGTTCTTTATAAGAGAAGATGAACACAGTGAAAATAGAAATAAAACAACAATTCACAGTAAGAAATAACATCACCATCGACATAGACCAGGATCCCATAAATCAACTTGTATTGATGCTCCAAACTAGTTATAGCTTTAAGTCCAACGCTTTAGTTTAGCAATCATCTACACTTGCTGGACTAACTTATCTATCACAAGCAGAGCTTCAAGAGCGAGTGAACACTATTTACAGGTAGAAGTCTCAAGCTCAATTACATTTCAAAATTTAGCAACCAAATCAACCAAACCCTCTCTCATCTTATCCAGTAGTATTTATAGAAGAATGAGGAGGTGAGATCTGATAAAAGATCTCCAAAGATAATTAATACAGACTTAATGGCTTCTCGACCTTTGGGGGGCTTGATGAAGAAGCTTACATAGGTGTCCTCTGTATTAAATAATTTACATTTAAAATTTAAGCTCAGTGGAAGCTCTTATTGACCTTTGAGGCTTTGTGTCATGTTGAAGTAACTCTACTGATATTTTGTCATTAATTTTATTTGCAGAATTAACTCTCTGGCTACACTAAGGAAAATATCTGATCTTGATCAATAACTTCGGCTTCTTTTTGAATGCTTTGAGGCACAGGTGGCACCGTGGTACCTGGGAGGAATCAATTTGCCTCAGATGTGGTGGTGGAGGCTTTCCTGTTGATAAAACACTTATGATTTTCTTTGAATTGTGTTCTAATTCGGAGGATTAGGCTTTTGATAATCATTCTTAGCCGTAATCCCCCATAGATATATCTTCAATCTTCCATTTTGGTGCGTTTTGTCTTCTGCACTGATACTCTTTGATTTTTGATTCATTTGCTGTGTTATGTTGGTGTGAAGTGTTGCGCAGGGATCGTGAGGCATCAAAGCCTTTTGAGTTTTGACGAGGCGCAAAAATTTTAACCATATATGGCTTCCTTTTAAAGAATTGAAGGCGTGGGAATTAAACCCCAGCCTTCGGCCTTTCTCCAGCATATAATGGAAAAACCATATAAAAACCCTTACCAAATAATATATTCGGACTTCAAAATTTGATAAAACCAAGTTGTATAACCATTTCAGGTCACAAAAGGTGTTTGCTGATGTAAGGGCGTTTTTGACCCGAAATCCTTATGAAATCCGCCCTATAAAGTTCCCCGGGTCCGATTTGGGACCTGTTGACGTTAGGGTGAGTGTGACCCGAAATTTCTTTCAAATCCACTTTATAAAGCTCCCCGGGTCTAGATTTCACGACCATATGAGCAAACAAACCAGGCCTGCTCCAATTCGCTGCTGCCGTGTGGACGCTGATGTGTATGTTGACTAGGTGTTTGGGACCACCGGTTTTGTGGGACTGCAGACTGCTATCGTGGCTGTGGGGAACAGGGTGACTGATTGTGAGCCATCTATCTGCAGATCAGATCGACGGTGGAGATGCTTTAATAAATTCACCGTACCTTAGCTTATCCCCCGAGCTTCTTTTGAGTGCGATCACCGTCCGATGAGCAGGCCTCAGATTGGACGGCGTACGCCAATATCGCGCTGAGCCCACAATCAATATTTAATGTGCGATGAGAGCATTATTTCCAAACCGCTCAAGGCCACGTGTCAGCCTGTGGCATTGATCACGACCAAATGGGGAAAACAACTTTCCCTTCAAAGGCGGTGCGATGAAAACTGCTTCGGTTGTTGTACAGTGATTGACCGTGGGGACCACCGGGGCGATTGATCTGTGGGCCGTCGATCTGCAGATCAAATCGATGGCGGAGAGTGATTTAAGCTTGGCACCGGCGGAAATATTTTCAAACCCTGCCAAAAAAAAAACACAAAATATTAATAAAAAAAAGGGTTTAGCGTCGGGATAGTTTTATATATGCGAAGTGAATAGGCGCCCGACTGCGAGGCCTTGGTCTATATGAAATGCAATATGATTGGGGGTTATAATATACAGGGCTAATCGGCATCGGAGCTTTTCATTTAACCCGAAGACTTGTGCGCTTGGTTTTTTGCGATGCGATTAAGCGCTTTGTGGGTATAGCACCTGGTTCTAGGGTGCGGGCACATGGAGGGGAAGTGGCTTAGAACTTAGCCCAAGGGGGTTTAAGTTTGTAATAAAATAATGTGTTTTTTATGAAATTTTTCAAGTTTTTCAATGGTTGTGAGGGTTTCGATAAGGCAAAGAGAGGGTCTTAAACCTTATCAAAGGGGTTTTGATGAAGGGGAAAGGGGAAAAACATGAAAATGAGGGGTTTTATGGGGAATAAAAGGGAGCAAAACAGAGGTTAGTTTTTCAAGTGAGGAAAGGGAAAGAAGGTGATTTTGCAGCAGTTTATTCTTATGAAATCAGCAGAATTCCAGAGTGTAAACTTAGCACAGTAGGGAAGATTTGGATAGAGGTGTGAGGACTTCAAGAGTCTTCAAGAGATAAAACTTTTTTGCAATAAAATTTGTTCCTTGAAGGCTCCAAAAATAATTTAGCCACCTTTTGGTATAATCAAATTTTATAGGTGGCTAACAGAGGCTCCACTTGGGGATGGTGCCTTCTTGAAGGCATCAAGAAATTCAGACTTGCATTCTCTGGGAGGATGATTAGTGCCTCATCCATTGGGCTGCCTTTCTTTTGCTGGGATGATCTTGCACTGAAAATAATTTAGCAACCATAAAAACAATGGATCTTTCATCGACAAGCTTTCTACCTACCCAATCCTACAGATCTAACATTTTTCTTCATTAGAGTGCACTTGGATTGGAAAAATCTTTTACAACATTTTATTCTTGTAAAAGCAGGAAATCTAATCAATTTCTACTCCTTATTTCTCCATGGACTCAGGTTAAACAGTTGAGTCCATATGATTCTCTACCCAATCTACTATCTGTTGGGATTAAACTGTCCAACATATTTTTATTCTCTACATTCTACAATAGAAATTTAAAAACATACAAGTCAGGATTGAACAGTCTGACTTGTTGCTGATCAATGGCATGAAGAACAAGTTGCACATAGATATTATTTTGCAGAAAATTTACATAAAAAATGGAAGGCTTAAGATCTGAATTTTCAAAGCATTTCCATCATCTTTTTTTTTTTTTTTACAGCTCTGTTTTGTATTTTGTTGGAGTTGTTTTTCCTTTGTCAACTGGTTCGGATTTTGAACTAATTGGAACCAGATTTACATCTTTCTTGACTCAGAATTTGAAACATATTAGAGTCATTCTCTTTGGAAACTTAGGTTCAGATTTTGAGCATGTTTGAACCTTTAATTTCTATCCTAAACTAAATACTGATAAGCCAAGATTAAACAGTTTGGCAAATCGAATTCACTATCCTATTAGCAGAAAATTTAAAACTAATTAGTCAAGATTAGGCTGTTTGACGAACTAGAAGTGTGGTCTTTAGGTGTGGCATTTGAGCTTGCACACTTTCATATTTGTTTCTCTTTTTGGTATGGGGCTGCACCTTTCTTTTTTCACAATCTGCCCTCTCTTTTTTTCCTTTTTTTTTGTATTTCGATTTTTGTAACTTTGAATGCAATGATGGGTGAAGTATTTATAATGAGAAAAATATAAAAAGGCTTTCAGAACATAACATGGATCAAGAGAAGTAATGTTTAAGCATCCTGCCATTGACAGGACCCCCAAACAATTCTGCTCCATTCAACTCTTGCAAGACATACGCATTATTACCAGCAGCTAAATGGATAGAGTAAGGGCCAAGCCATAAGTTGTCAAATTTTCCATGCTTTCCCTTGTATTCGGTCCTTGAGTGCCACCTTCAAACTTTGTCCTCAATATTGAAATTGCTGGCCTTTGTTCTTCTATCAAAAAGATTTTTAATGCTTTCCTACTTCTGTAATGCTTTGTTACAAACCTCCTCTCTGGTTTGCTGAAGATGAATGGTTTTATTTATTCTTTTGATCATGTAATTATCTTCAGTTTGCAACTCTTGAATCAACTTCATCACTGGTAAACCAAGGCTGTTTGGAAAAATTGCATCAGTACCATACACAAGTTGGAAAGGTGACATGCCAATAGATTTCTTCAAAGTCAATTTGTCAGCCCAAAGTGCATGAAATAGCTTTGTGTGCCAAGAATTTTTGTTGTCCTCCAACAGCTTCTTGATTATGCTCACTAAAATCTTGTTTGAGGATTCTGCAAGTACATTACCTTGAGGGTAATAGGCCGTGGAATTCCCCAATGTTATCTGATATCTGTGACAGAATTCAAGCATCTTCTTTGATCCAAATGCTGTTGCATTATCAGTGATGATCTTGGTAGGACAGCCAAATCTAGAGAGAATGTTAGTCTCCATGAATTTTATAGTAACAGAATCATTGGCCTGCCTACAAGGTATGACTTCTATCCACTTAGTGAAATAGTCTGTGGCAATGAGAATCCATCTATGTTGAGCAGAAGATGGTGGGTGAATTTCTCATATGAAGTTAAGTCCCCACTATTGAAAATGAGCTTCAACAGTGATTGGATGCAGAGGTAGGGGTAGCAATTTTCTTTTGCCTTCAAAAAGTTGCCATTTATGATAGGCAATGGTCATCTTGTGTATATCAGGAAAGAGAGTAGGCCAATAGAAACTAGCCCTCAAAATTTTGTTGGCTGTTGTCTTCCAGTACAAATGACCTCCACACTCTCCTTCATGTAACTCGTGCTTAACCTTCTCTGCATCATACTCAGGCAAACATTTAAGCAATACACCACTTGCATTTTCCAATAAAGACATCTATCTATAATGCAATAGTTTACCGCTTTTAACTTTAGAAACCTTACCTTTATTTTTGTCAAACCAGAAGGTGTATTTAAATTAAGAAAAACATAAATAATATTAGCATACCAAGGGGAATTCATAAAATGGTCTTCAACAATGGGAGTTGAGATTTCCTCTTGGTCATCCAAAGCATTAATCATATTAATATCAAGGACTTCAAAATTGGATTCAGCCATTAATCTAGCTAGACCTTGGCCTTTGATGAGTTTAGTGGGTTTTATCTCTAAATCATATTCAAGAATGACAGCAATCCACTTACCTCTCTTGCCATCTGGATCCTGTGTTATAATTTCTTTCACAACTGAATTTGGGACAAAGGCAATGATGTGTGAGTGAAGGATGTATACTCTAAAATCTTTCAAAGCTTTAACCAGAGTAAAATATTGCTTCTCCATAATGTTATACTTCAAAGGGGCATCCCTCAATGCCTTGCTAAAGAATGCAATAGGCTGCTCTTGTCCTTGTGGATTTTTCTATAAAAGGACAACAACTATGGTATGTTCCGATGCAAACGAAAAAAATATAAAAATCTTTTGAAAAATCAGGACTTATTAGAACCGGTGTTTTGGTTAATGCTTGTTTCACCAGCTCAAAGGATTTCTTTGCTTCCAAGGTCCATTTTACCCCTTGCTCCTTCTTTAACATGTTTGTGATATTCCTAAGGAGCTCAGCCAAGTTGGGGATGAACCTTCTCAAAAATTTAATCTTTCCAATGAAAGATTTCAACTCCTTGATGTTTCGAGGATGAGAGATTTGCAATATGGCCTCAATCCTCTTTGGATCTATCTTAATACCCTCTTCTGAAATAATGTGCCCGAAAATTTTACCTTCTTGGAGCCCAACAAGTGTCTTCTTAGGGTTTAAAGATATCCCAAACTTCTTGCATCTCCCGAAGACTGTTCTTAAATGTTCTAAGTGCTCTTCATCTGTCTTTGAAAACACAGTGACGTCATCAAGGTATATAATGATGAAGTAGCCCAGTTCTTCTGAGAATGCTATGTCCATGGCTCTTTGAAAAGTTGCTCCAACATTCATTAGACCAAAAGGAATTTTCACATACATGAAAGTGCTCCATGTTGTACTAAGATCTGATTGTACGTTGAGTAGCCATCAAGCAAAGAAATTCTTCTAGACCCTACCACCCTTTTTAAAATATGATCCATCTTAGGTAAAGGGTAGTTGTCTTTCAATGAAGATTTGTTTAAGTCTCTGAATTCTATACAAAGCCTGATCTATCCAGTTTTCTTCCTAACTGACACCAGATTAGACACCCATTCAAAATATCTAATAGGGACAATAATACCAGCTTCATACATTCTCTTGATTTCCTTCTCAATGAGAGGCAGCTGAACAGGGTTTATTCTGCGCAGTTTCTATTTGAATGGTTTTTGGTTTTCTTTGAGAGGGATTTTGTGCTGTATTATTTCAGTGTCATAGGATTTAAGATCTTCGTAACTCCCCACAAAAACATCAGAAAATTATTTAAACAACTCTATGTATTTGAGTTTAATGTGAGCTGGTAAAGTTTTAGACAGTTTAATCATTTTTGGTTTAAGTTCACTGCCTATATTGCACTCTTCCACTTTAGTCTCTACAAGTTCCAGTTTTGGTTTTTTGGCCACATCGTTAAAATCAAACAACTCTTCCAAAGGTGCCAGACCGCTAGGCAAACTCTAATCTTTAGAGTGTAGAGTTTCTAACTCCTCTGTTTCTAACTCTGCATTTAGTTCTGTTTTGTTTTTAAGTTTTCTAGTCAGAGGATTAATATTGACAATCTCAGGAGACGACTCTTCTTCACCAAGAAAATTTTCTTCACTACAGTCTGTATCATAATCTGAGTCCTAACTGTTTAGTTTGAATTCATTTCTGAATTGCATGAAGTCTTCTATTTGTTTGTCTCTGTAAAACACCTGCCAATAATTTTCATTATCATGCATGGCTGGTCTAAATTTTATCTGAGTTGTGCAGTCTTTGGTTTCATATGGCGTTAAGCATGTTCTAGCTGCAAAGGCTAAATTGTGGGCAACAATATTTCTTTTTCTTGGGACAAAAATCAATTTGGACTCCTCAAACGTTTTCAAAAGGTCCATGACATCATTTCGGTAGGCCCTAAGTCTGGGATGATTTGTGTTATACTCCCCATTTACCTGCCTAATGACTAACTTGCAATCCCCATGCACATTGATTCTTTTGGCTCCTAACTTTTTCAACAGACGTAAGCCTAAGAGAAGGGATTCATATTCCGCTATGTTGCTAGAACACTGAAAGTTTAATTTGTAGGAAATGCTTTCTGTGTGGTTGCTTTCAGTGTTGCAGATCCAGACACCTACACCAACGTTGTTCTTAGTGCATGATCCATCAAAATACATACTCCACAGAGGACGATTATCATTTTCATCCGTTTGGTGTTTGTCCTCTTCAACTAAAGTGCTTACGGGTTGTTGTGGAATCTCAGCACTTAGTTGAACTTGTTCTAACTCCTCAGATTTTTTATTGGGTTGAGGACTGCTTTCTTGACTATCAAGGTTTAAGAACAATGGACGCATGGCTTGTAGCTCAAGACCTTTGTTTGGTTTGCTAACGTTTTCAAATGTAGCAAACTGTTTTGACACTCCTACGTTGTGTTCCTTTTCCTCCCAATCGGCCATTAATCCTGTTAAAGTGACTTGTTCACTAAGTGTTTCATCGTTAAACATAATAAAATAATAGAGGCTTGTATTTACAGAATACAGAGGAGAGTTTTGTGGTCTGTCCTTGCTTGTAACTGTGTACTGTATATGAGACTCCCTGTAAAGTCTTCTAGTCTGATTGAAAACAGGGATAGTCGCATAAGGCATGTCCATTTGCATATTCCCTTGTAACTTAGCCCCCCAGGACCTAGATAATAACATTCCATAGTTGGGGGGGACATCAGCCACAACAATATCCATGACTAAGCATTTGGCTGGAATTTGGGCTAAGTTAACGCAGAGGTCTTTGATTAATCCTAAACATTTCACTCTACTTGATTCAAAGGAGTAAAGGTATTTGTAAGGTCTGGTGATTTCTAGACCAAGGCTCTCCATCATAGCTTTAGGAATTAAATTATGAGAAGCCCCGGAATCATGCATAGCGTTGTGCAAAATTTTGTCATGAACGTTTAAACTTACATAAAAGGGAGGAACAGGTCCCTCGTGATACATACCTTCAATATTTGGACCAAAAATAAGCTCTGGGTGGTCATCGTTAAGATTGACAGTGTCCTCATTTTCTTCTATATTTAAAGCCTTCAAAATTTGGGTCCTATATACATGCTGGGCAGCTAACTCAGTTAAGGGAACATAGATTTTGATCTTTGAAATTTCCTGCCCTAGGCTGAAAGGAATTTGGTTCTTTGAAGAACTCGCCTTATTAGTTGTCTTTCTATCAGCAACATTAGATTTCTGATTTGTTTTATTTACATTTGAAAAAATTGTTTTCACAGGAGTACTAGCTGAAATGTTAGTACTACTAAGGTCTGCACTCTGTTTTCCATTGTTTTGAGTGCCTTTCTCTCTACCTTTATCAGAATTAAGAACCACTGTTTTGTCCTTTTGTTTAACAACTTTAGGCTTGGTTGTAGTGCTATTTTTTGAAGATTTGTCAGAGGTTTTGGTGTTGGGGGTTTGTTGAATGGTTTGCTTCTAAGGTCATATTCTCTTTGAGACTCTATGATGACATTCTCCATTTCTTGATAATAATTTTCATCATCATCTCTTTTTTCATCATAAGGTGTGTATAGGCCTTGTTTTCTATCATAATGAATCTAAAAGTCATCATTATCTACCCCCAACATGTTAATATCATCTTCCTCTATTATCTCATCTATTTCCTCAACCTCACTTACATAGTTTTGATGAAAGGGAGGAGTGATTTGTTGATCATCTTCCCTAAGTCTATTTGGAGGTTGGTTCCTTCTAAAATTCTGATTCTGGTTCTGGTTTCTGTTTTGAGGAGTAGTTTGTTTTTTACTGGCTTGTGCTCTCTCAAGGATGCTCATTTTCTTCATCATCTCCTCCATCATTCTCTCCATCTTTGAGTTCGAAGTAGAAGGTGTATTTTCTTCCCTAAAGGACACTCTCTTATTATTTTTCATTCTTACTCTCTTATCCATCAAGTTGACTTCCACAGCAAGAGCACCTTTTTGCATCTTTTCAAGAGTTGCAGGATCTCTCTCTCTCAGCTGATAGGCCATCTCGGGGTCAAACCCCTCAGGAAACTTGTTTAAAGCTGAGCCTTGTGGGGGTTTTAGATATGGGGAAAGTGCATTATATACACTATTAAATCTGGTGCAGTAAGCTTGTACACTTTCCCCCGTGTTTCTATGGAGGTTCTTGTAATCAGAAAGGACTTGGAGAGGATTCTTCTTTACTTCCCATTTGTTTAAGAATGTCTGATGGAAGGCTTGGAGATCATTGATACTATGGGGGGTTAAGCCTTTAAACCATTTTCTTACTTCTCCCCCTAGACACTAAGAAAATAATCTAAGCTTGACAAAATCATCATCAATTTCATTTCTGTCAAAGTAGTCATTCATCTTATCCACGTGTTATGATGCAGTAGTAGCATTAATAGCATCATACAATGGAATTTTGGATTGATAGTATTGTGGAATATTGACTAATGGTAGAGGAAGGACTAAGGGAGCATACCATGCTGCCATGATATGTGGTGGAGGTGGACTTACAAGAGGAAAAGTGGGCTAAAGTGTGGTGGTTTGAACAATGGATGTAGGGTGAGCATAAATGGATGGACCAAGAGTAGATTGTTGAGCTGATCTTGGATGAGAGACACCTAAGTTGTGAAGGAAATGTAAATCAGGAGGTGTTGTTTCTCTGTTACCAGGATGTTCACTTGTTTCAGGAGCTGAAAGTGAAGACTCAGAATCTAACTGATCTAGATCATCAAGAGACCTAGTTCTAAAGGGATTCACTAAGTCAACTTGTGATTGTTGTAGAGCTGAAAGATTTTTAGGAACTAAATTAGCTCTCAAGGGTGATCTGAAAATAGTTGATAATTTAATCGTAGGAGACTTCGTAAGGATAATTTCTGGGTTATCAACTATCTCAGGTGGATCAGGGTCATGATAGGCTCTAGTGTGAATCTTTCTAGGAGCCACTATGTTTTGTTTTTAGACCCAATTAAACAAGAAAAGTTCAACCAGATATGACAATCTTTAAAAGGTAAACTAATCTATTTACACAAATTTTAATCCTACAGTCCCCTAACCAAGTTTGAATGATATTACAATGATAAGGTTTCTTTCCAGTGGAGTCTTAAGGTCTGTTGAGGATTGTGGAGTCGACAAGTGGAATTTTTTAGCCCCTAAGGAGGTAAAAGGTTTTATGGTCCACCACCATGTTTATTGGATACCAATCTGAAATATTTTTGGCTTTTTTGAGTTATTTTTCAGTTGTGTGGTTTCTAAGAATGTCCTAACTCTGTTTCAAAACTTAGCTACGGTTATGAGACAAAGATAGTCTACTCTTATGGCTAAGCCAGTTGATTTTTCAAGGTTAGATAAAGCCTTATGACAATCCTAGGGTTTTCCTAGTTTGTCACTGATTCAAACAACTTTCATCATGATTACCATTTCCTGGTAGTGCTTGAAAAGGTTGTTTTTTACTCATATGGTTTTATGAAGTTTTTAAGGGAACCTAAGGTGAAAATTCAACCTCGATCCCCAGTGGAGTCAACAGAAATGTTAGGAATCTGTAATCAGCAAGATTGGCAAAGTCTGATCACAGAGACAACATCGTTTCAACCACTTTGGGATTCTAGGATCTAGCCCTCCTGAATTCGGAGAGGGATCTCTCCAATGAGTGCAAAGATGGATTTGTCTTTGAATTTTTGGGTAATGATATTAGGCTAGTTATGAAGGCCGAGGGTTTGTTTTGTTTTTTGGATGGTTGAGCATGAATACTATTTGAGGTGGAAAGTTCTAAATGAAAAGAGTTTCAAAGGTGAGAAGTTGCAAGAAAATAGAAAAATCTTTGGCCAGGAAGATAGATAATTGCAGGTTTTATTGCATTGGGCTATGGAGTCATAATAGGGTTTAATTTAAACAACAAGAGGCAAGAGTGGTCCATGGGGAAAGTCATCTATGTCTAAGGATCTCTTTAAAGTTTTATTTATGGAATGAAATGATACAACAAGAAGGGGAATTAAATAGATGAAGAACAAAGAGAAGCCCAAGATCTGGTAAGTACTTTCAAACTAGCCATCTTTTGACATACACTTAAGAAAGACATGGAAGTAAAATAGGATTTGGTAAGTACTTTTAAACTAGCCAGCCTTTGATACACTTTCAATAGAAAACATTTTTAAAACAAAGGGAAACTTGAAGGCAATTGTTGGAGTAGAAACTAGCGGGCCGGGCTCACCACAAATCCTCTCCTAGCTCTGCTCTACTTGGTAACTTTCAAGACAAACACAAAGATAACACTGAATGGCCTAAGATCTGGTAAGTACTTTCAAACTAGCCAGCTTTCAACACATTCCAAGGGAAACTTTCAGATAGTCTTTGGGATAAAACTAGGACCAGGGCTCACCATATCTTCCTTAGTTCATCTTTACTTGACATGAAATGAAAATAAAATCCAAGAAAAATATTTAGCTAAGACAATAGGACAAGGGAACGCCAACATTCCTATGCCTAAACTGAATTAAATCATTCTTAAATAACACAGATTTGGGAGAAAACATGTAGATAAAGATTTTCAGTCAGAGAAGGGTATTGATATACAGTAGGTCCTAACTCTATGCATGTTGTTCTTTATAAGAGAAGATGAACAAAGTGAAAACAGAAATAAAACAACAATTCACAGTAAGAAATAACATCACCATCGACATAGACCAGGATCCCATAAATCAGCTTGTATTGATGCTCCAAACCAGTTACAACTTTAAGTCCAATGCTTTAGTTTAGAAATCATCTACACTTCCCAGACTAACTTATCTATGACAAGCAGAGCTTCAAGAGCCAGTGAACACTATTTACAGGTAGAAGTCCCAAGCTCAATTACATTTCAAAATTCAACAACCAAATCAACCAACCCCTCTCTCATCTTCTCCAGTAGTATTTATAGAAGAATGAGGAGGTGAGATATGATAAAAGATATCCAAATATAATTAATATAGACTTAATGGCTTCTCGGCCTTTGGGGGGCTCGATGAAGAAGCTTACATAGGTGTCCTCTGTATTAAATAATTTACATTTAAAATTCAAGCTCAATGGGAGCTCTTATTGACCTTTGAGGCTCTATGTCATGTTGAAGTAACTCTGCTGATATTTTGTCATTAAGTTTATTTGTAGAATTAACTCTCTGGATGTGCTGAGGAAAATATCTGATATTGATCAATAAATTCAACCTCTTTTTGAATTCTTTGAGGCACAACTGGCACTGTGGTAGCTGGGAGGAATCAATTTGCCTCAGATGTGGTGGTGGAGGCTTTCTTGTTAATAAAACACTTATGATTTTCTTTGAACTGTGTTCTAATTGGGAGGATTAGGCTTTTGATAATCATTCTTAGCCGTAATCCCCCACAGATCTGTCTTCAATCTTCCATTCTGGTGCGTTCTATCTTCGACACTGATACTCTTTGATTTTTGATTCATTTGCTGTGTTCTGCTGGTGTGCAGTGCTGCGCAGGGACCGTGAGGCATCAATGCCTTTGGAGTTTTGACGAGGCACGGAAATTTGAACCATATATGGCTTCCTTTTAAAGAATCGAAGGCATGAGAATTAAACCCCAGCCTTTGGCCTTTCTCCAGTGTATAACGGAAAAACCATATAAACACCCTTACCAAATAACATATTCGGACTTCAAACTTTGATAAAACCAAGTTGTATAACCATTTCAGGTCACAAAAGGTGTTTGCTGACGTAAGGGAATTTATGACCCGAAATCCTTATGAAATCTGCCCTATAAAGTTCCCCCTATCTGATTTGGGGCCTGTTGATGTCAGGGTGAGTGTGACCTGAAATTTATTTCAAATCCGCTTTACAAAGCTCCTCGGGTTCGGATTTCACGACCATACGAGCAAACAAACCAGGCCCGCTCCAATCTGCTGCTGCTGTGTGGACGCTGATGTGTATGTTGACTAGGCATTTGGGACCACCAGTTTTGTGGGACCGCGGATTGCTATCGTGGCTGTGGGGACCAAGGCGACTGATTGTGAGTCATCAATCTGCAGATCAGATCGACGGCAGAGATGCTTTAAGAAATGCGTCGTACCTTAGTTTATCCCCTGAGCTTCTTTTGAGTGCGATCACCATCCGATGAGCAGGCCTCAGATCGGACAGTGTACACCAATATTGCGTTGAGCCCACAGTCGATATTTAATGCGCGATGGGGCGGTATTTCCAAAACTGCTTAAGGCCATGTGTCGGCCCACGGCATTGATCGTGACCAAACGAGGAAAAAAACTTTCCCTTCAAAAGTGGTGCGATGAAAAATGCTTCGGTTTTTGTACAGTGATTGACCGTGGGGACCACCGGGGCGATTGATCTGTGGGTCGTCGATCTGTAGATCAGATCGATGGTGGAGAGCGATTTAAGCTTGGCACTGACGGAAATCTTTTCAAACCCTGCCAAAAAAAAAAACACAAAATATTAATAAAAACAAAGGGTTTAGCGTCGGGATAGTTTTATATATGTGAAGTGAATAAGCGCCTGACTGCGGGGCCTTGGTTTATATGAAATGAAACATGATTGGGGGCTATAATATACAGGGCTAATCAGCATCGGAGCTTTTCATTTAACCCGAAGACTTGTGTGCTTGGTTTTTTGCGATGCGATTAAGCGCTTTGTGGGTCTAGCACCTGGTTCTAGGGTGTGGGCACGTGGAGGGGAAGTGTCTTAGAACTTAGCCCAAGGGGGCTTAAGTTTGTAATACAACAATGTGTTTTTTATGAAAATTTTCAAGTTTTTCAATGGTTGTGAGGGTTTCGATAAGGCAAAGAAAGGGTCTTAAACCTTATCAAAGGGGTTTTGATGAAGGGGAAAGGGGAAAAACATGAAAATGAGGGGTTTTTATGGGGAATAAATGGGAGCGAAATGGAGGTTAGTTTTTCAAGTGAGGAAAGGGAAAGAAGGTGATTTTGCAGCAGTTTCTTCTTATGAAATCAACAGAATTCCAGAGTGTAAAATAAGCACAGTAGGGAAGATTTGGACAGAGGCGTGAGGACTTCAAGAGTCTTCAAGAGATAACACTTTTTTGCAATAAAATTTGTTCCTTGAACGCTCCAAAAATGATTTAGCTACCTTTTGGTATAATCGAATTTTATAGGTGGCTAACAGGAAAAATATAATCTCTTCTCAGCAAAAGGAGTACCCTCCTCAAGAAATAATTAAAATAATATTTTCTTCTTCACAAAAATCAACTACAGTCAGGTATGATAGTATTTTTTATGGTTAATGTGTCTCATCCAATTATTTTTTCCATAGGACCATTGACTATAGGGAGTATGCAAGGAGTAAAAAACATATAAGTAGAAGATATGGGTCTATTTATTTTTTCCTTGGTAAAACAAGGAGTTATGTGTGTAATAATGTTTTCCATAAGGCCAAATATTGCAAGTTTCCCATGTGTTATAGGAGATTCAGTCAAAGAGAGAAGAAAATGCAAGGTAATCGTCATGAGAATAAAGCAGGTATTGCACATGTCAAAGTTCAAACCACCAAATTTTGGAGGAGAAAGGAGAACCAAGATACTCTAACCAAAAAATGAGGTCTACATGGTCTCAAGGGGAGCATATGGTTTCATATTGATTTCATGTATACCATTGGAGGTGCAGCCATATTGGAGAGATTATATGATGAAAAATATACATGTTAAAAAGGAGATTACATGTGCTTAGGGGGAGCTACATGAATTTTGAGTATTATTTTTATTTCTGATCTATTCTTATTAATTGTCATCATTCAGATAAACCACATATGTTTGTTGTTAGATTTGGATTAACTATGCATAATTATATATATGAGGACATGCGAACCTTGTATTGGACCTAGTGCATGATACAATGATTTATGCTACTGATGGTTGATCTGTTCATATTTTTTGTGATCAATTTTTAGAGATTTTTCTCCTCGTAAAAAGAGCTGTAAAGGGGTGATGGAAGAGCACATATTGAGGGGGAGAATTTTTACTTGCAGATGGATCTGTAGATACCTTGTTGTGAATATATTTGACATTTTTTATTGTAGGAAGATTTTGGGAAGAGTTTTGTTGTTGCTACCACATATTGCTAGTTGGATGAGTTAGGATGCTTTCATGGGAAATTTAGTATTATGCTAGTACTCATATTTCTCTATCACATTTATGCATGTATTTTGATGCGTGTAAGGTTGTTATGGATATTAGATGATGGTTCCTTCAAGTTATTACAGCTAGAGTGTGCATATTCTTATTCATGTTTTTATATCTAGATGTATGATGCATGTTTCCATTGAGATGTTGTGCATTTATATGGATGATAAAAGATGAGTTTATGCACTTGTGTGAATTGGATTAGAGGAATATTTTTTCTGATACATGGAGATAATTTTATAATGCATGGGACTTATGGGTGTATGTATATTCACTATGCATTTTGGTTCTAATATTTCTATTGTTTGAGATTTTGGTCTCATTATACCAAGATATGATGTATTTATGTGTTGTTAAGGTTGTTATATTGTGAGATCTTATATTGTTGTTTTTTTTTCTTAGTTCTTCATGGATGCATTGCATATTTAGCTAGATGTTGTTGATGTTGGAGAGATTGTTGTTACATTTTCTTATCTTGTACTAGTGATGCTTTTGCTTCTTGCTGATTTGTTTCCTAGAGTTAGAGTTGCTGCTACTACATTATGCTTCTTGTTGTTGAACCTCATTGATGGTATATTTTCCACTAATGATGAGGATGTATATTTTTTTGTTTCTATGTCATGTTATTCATGTTTTTTTTGCATATAGATCATATATCATTGGTCATGGATTCCATGTATTTGTTATATCATTTTATTGATCTTCAATTGAGGAGAGCATGCTCGTGCATAGTTTTAAAATCCATATATCATCTCTGTCTCATGTTTTGGTGAAATGGTCATGCAGAGATCCATGGTGTGTAGCTTATATCATAATTTTTTTCTCAAATCATCTATGTATGGGATGATGTGTGTCCAAGTGATGTATTATTTCATATATAATTTATGTAGCCCTATTACAATGGGTGAATTATGAAAACTTGGTTCCATAGAGTCCTTGGTTAATGATATGCATGCTTATAGAGGATTGATATGTTGGACTTATGTACTTATCACATCCATATATTTTCTCCATGAAGCCCCGTATTTTTATGTAACTTCATTGTATATCATTACTCAATTTCAATTGGACTCCTAGTCCATGATGAGTAGTCTCTTCCACTTGGAAATGAGGCTTATTGGAGAGAAGTGGAGGTGTTGCTACAAAAAAAGAGAGAATGTCTTTGCAACTCCATTACCTGATTAGGGTGACCATGTTCAGCATGAGAGGATGTAGGGTATTGGCTAGAAATATGTCGACAATTGAGTTTAGTATTTTATATGCTTTTATTGAAACAAAGACAACCTTGGTTCATTGATTTGTATAAGCCTTATATCAACATGGTTTTGATAATGAGAGGGGGATTACTTCATTCATCTTTCACAGTGTTAGAATTTTTCTATAGTGTTGGTATTGCCAATTTCCATTAATGTTAAAGGGGGGGAGAGAATGGAGAATGAAGGAAAATCATATCAACCTCAAAGATCTGGATATTAGGTTGAGGTTGACATCAATTCCAAAAGGGCATCTTGTTGGAATTGTAGTATTGGAATTGATGTCAATAGACACTTAGCATTATTGTCTTATCATTGACGTCAACCTGTACATGGTGGCCCTCGTGATTTTTTTTTGGTATGAAGAGTGCCGAGAGATGAGTTATTAGTTATTTTTTGATCCATGAAGAGGTATTTTTCCCTTATGATGTTTTCCTTTATGATGCAGGGGAGTTGTTAAAGGTTTCAGAACGCTTGGAGTAGTTGTAGGAGGATGCAAACGTACCTCACAAGTTTTAGTTTTATGTTGATGTTGATGCTTTTAAGGAACATTATTTGAGGCATGGTGCTTGTAGGGAACATGTTTGGAGGCTTTTTCATCATTATAAGAGTCATTTCATGGATTTTAAGAAGTTCCATAGGCTTGAAAGATAGTTGCAGGAGAAAATGATCACGATCATGAGGTTTTGGAGCGGGTTTGACCGAGGTTTGGGGTTTAAATCAAGGTAACTAGGGTTTCATTCATGAAAATTGCATTACAACTTAGGTTTTGTTTATGAAAATTGTGCTACCCCTCCTACTAATGTTATTCCCAAGGGACGACCCATGTTACGTTGTCTACAATTAGTTTTCCATATTTTGCTCACAAGTCATTTGATTCTAGGGGTATAAACTTCAGTTTTACACTTGGTAATTGGTCAAGAAATCTAAGGAAGTATTGTAGAATGTGATTCATGTTCATAACATCTATTATTTAATGAATATCATGGAGGATAAGTTCAAGGAGAATAAATTCTCATAAATGTAGATCATTTCTTGAGTGAATGAATAGAGGTTTGTTTAGCTTGGGATTCCTTTATAATTATTTTTTTAATCACTCCTAGAAATTATATATTGGAAAATTCATTCAGGATTTCTTGTTGGTTGAGTTATTGTTTGAGTGAGTGAGAGAGAGGATAAGTGTGTGCAAGGTGAGAGAGGTATATTTTATAAAGTAAGAAGTAGTTTGCAGGAATTAGAGAAGGAAGAAGAAGCACATTTCATACAAAATTCTATATAAAGAGTGAGGAGATGAACTAAAGAATTCATGCATATCATTTTGGTGTTTGGTATCTCCTAGTGAATTCTTCAAAAAAAAAATTGTGTGTAGTGTTTGTTTTGGGACAGTTTACTATTTTTCACATGAGTGATGTGTTTTTATTGAGTTGTGTTGTCCTCCATGCATTCCAATTTGAAAATGAATGGAATCGTGGCTCTAAGAGTTTGAGGACATAGTGGTCTCCATTTAGACGTGGTTGAAAAAGATATAGGTGGTGGCTTACAAAATAATATATTGGGAGTAACATCTCTATCTAGTGGTGGCTAGATAGTCCAGTGGTGTTTAAGTGAGGCTTATTGGGAGTGTGCTAACGGGAAAATCTGTCCGGCCAACAGCAGGGGATCTCCCCGGTAAAAGGTCCCAATTAGACCTTGAACCGTTTGGAATAGGGATCCCGTCCGGGGTGTGGGTCTGGCTACCACTGATTTCTCCTTTGCTTTGGGTCTCGCTTACACTCCATAAAACAGTGGGTACACACCTAATCGACTGATACAAGACATATGATTGATGCATTAAATGTACATGCAGCACTATGAGTAGCAAGAGGAAATAATAAAGCATGAAGACCGAAGGAAGTGTCGTTAGCAACACTCATTAGGGTCATGCTTGCAAACTATTCTGACTGCAAAGGAAACAGTTCCTCACGGCAAGAACACCCTTCACTTCCTAAAAGCTTAAATGATAACACGAACGTAGATAAATAGTCATCAACATTCGCTAAGAAAGTGAAATAAACTCAACCACCATTAACATACTCAGCAAACTATTATGCAACTGTGATGTGAATTTAAAATACAGTTCCCTTAATCTTAGGATGTTGAGAAACTGAAAATATAATACTCGACAGTGCTGATACATAAGACACACCAGATCCACAAGGGGATTTTTCAAAATGCTTGTATTAATGTTTAAGTGTATAATCCTCTGGTAATACAATATACTCAGCTCGAGTCCCAAACCAAAGATCCATTTACAAGCTCCCGAAGGAGTATTTATAATCCAAAACCTGCCCTTTGGGCTTCCTTGGCCTTTCATCTTCCTGACCGTTGGGCTGCCTTGCGACCCAGTCTTCTCTGCGACCTGCGACTTGAGCTATTGTTGCGACCTGCGACCTGACTGGGTCGCGGGGTCGCAAGTTATAAGAAAATGAGAGATTGCGACCTTGCGACTTTTCAACTGAGTCGCAGGGTCGCGGGGTCGCAAAATGCATAAAAATGAAGAGATGTGACCTTGCGACCTTGTGACTAGGTCGCGGGGTCGCGGGGTCGCAAAAAGGAGGAAAACCGAAGAAATGCGACCCTGCGACTAGGTCGCCGGGTCACGGGGTCGCAAAAGGCGGAAAAACCGGAGAGATGTGACCTTGTGACCTTGCGACTAGGTCGATGGGTCGCGGGGTCGCAAAAGGCAGAAAAACCGAAGATATGCGACCTTGCAACCTCGGCAGATCTGCGACCTGCGACCTCCTGGGATTTGCAACCCTGCACCATCCGTGACCTGCGACCTTGGGCAGATCAGTGAGTTCCTTGGAGTTTCGCCAGCATCTACTTGTTTTTAAAATGTCCCCTTGTTTTCTGGGGACAACCTTGGCTCTTATGTGCAAACAGAGAGGTTCTTCCTGCAATAAAATAACACAGGTCACAAGTCTTCTTGATGGAATAATAATAATGCTAAGGGCATTTTAATCAATTGTAAGAATAAAAATAATAACTTCGACCCCTGTGTGGTCAACTACTGAAATAGTCGGAGAGAATGGCTAGGGTAAGCTTTCTTTGTGCCCTTTCTCTGTCAGGATTATCATCTTCCCCACGCACAAGGTTCTCTTCAAGTCTTGGATTTAAATTACATGATAGGCATGAGCTTCTTCATTCACGTTCTTAGTGTTCGCCGTAGGTTTTCATGCTCATTGATTTTCCCATCCATTAGAGGAGCAGTAATTGTCATTTTCAATTGGAGAATCTCAGGTATCTTGACTGAGGAGAACTGGTCAGGTACGACGATCTAGGCGAGGCTTATAACAGTCTTATACAATGAGGGCTGGTCAGTTAGGACCATTAAATCATGGCTAGCCCAACGAAAATCTTTCCTTTGCGCGGTTCCAACATCACCATATTAAGATCCCATCCCTGGGCTAGCTATTATATAACATCCATTTATAACCCTGTAGACCGACCTCCACCTGAACGATTACTTTTGTTTTATGATGCTCCCATCTACTAAAGGGACCCAATGACAAACCGATAGCAGCCTTGCTTCCGATTCTAGATCAGTGACGAGGTAGGAAACCATATGTACTTCCCAAAGACCCCGATCACAGTGTCATTCCAGATCTAACACTAACTATCAAACGGGTTCTTCCAAGCCTCGATGGCGGGCTACCTCTTCCAGGCAACAACACATCGTACAGTGCAGCTCTTCCTCCAGGACCGCAAAAAACATTGTACAATGAAACTATTCTTCCAGGTCCGCAACACATCGTAAAATGCAGCTATTCCTCCAAGTCCTCCATAAAACAGTCCTCTAAACATAGTTTCCGCCATTCAGCCTTAAATTTTAGGTAATCTAGTCGTATAGGATGTCTAGTATCGAAAACCTCCGTTTCGGTCATTGTTCTCACGGGCCTGCAATTGAACGCACTGCAAACAGTCTCGAATCAATCTACGTGGAATGCGAGGTCCGTTTTTTCAGTGCTTTTGGACATAGTAACAGCCATCACCTTAGGAATCATCGAAGATTGGCTCTGTGGAGACAGCTCGACGTGGTCAGTAGTGGCAATATCGAAAAATCAGCTTCCAACGAATATGTAGCGACAACGTCTTTCTAAATGCGGCCAGTGCAGCAGATTTAAAGAGCGATTATCTCCCGGAATATCGTCGTCGGGGCTACAGAAGTCGGCTGTTATCTGCTCCTTTAAAATATCTCCTTCACTGTCAAACGCAGCATGCTTTTGTAGCGCTAGTTTCAGTTGTAACGCATAATATATTCACTTTCCTTTTTAATATTGATATCTCTACACACTTACTCGGAAAGTGCGGTTCTTTTGTGATGTTGCCGCGTAGATTCTGAGATAGCCACGTGAAAACTCGATCTATGCAGTTTGACTATCAACGCACCATGGTTATTACGTTGCTGCTGCAGGTTTATTAAAGTATTTTGCTCTCTGTTTAAACACGGCCTTTGACTCCTACAAATATACCTTCTCCAAGAATTTATCCATAGGTTTAAAACTGTGCTGATGTCTTCATATAATTCGACATTCCTTTTGATTAAAACTTCTCAATGGTCGTTACAACGCTGGCCACTATGTTTCACTCCAAACGTTCTACCGTGGTTCGAAACTCCATCACCGTAAAGCTTGACTGCTATGTATTTACGTTTGGCTTCATGCCACGCAAATATGACTCCATGCAACATGTCTTCATATAGTTGTGATCCGCCATTTTAATCGTAAATTTGACCACCCCATATATTTTCCTCTCATGCTTTATCATAAATTGACACGTGCCATCGAATGTTTGACATTTTATATGGTTTGGAAACTACATGGGTTTGCACTTTGGTTTTATTACATAACATTTAAAACCATAACCTTGGTCCACCGGATGCACGCCCATCTATAATGTTTTCCATAGTTTTGCTTCACCATCACCTATGATTTTGGAACCATATGATTTTTTGTGCATTGGTTTAATTGTACAATGTCTAGAACCATTTTCCTTGGCTAACCCCATGAATTCTTGCTCAGCCATTTACGATGTTAAGAACATGCACAAACTCCATGCTCTCTGCTTTGCTTCGTCACAACCAGCTACATTCTTAGATAATACCTTGTCCTTTTAATTTTATCTAGCTTCGTCACATTAGCTTTGCTGATGTTAAGGATTCTACGACCACCTTTGCCTCCAGGTCCACCTATACCCAAACCACTTTGCATTATTCGCCCAAAGTAAATAAGAGACTCCAGCATCAATAATGCAGGCACAAATCTCAACAACTCTTGGTACCAGACCATTCTGAAACATATGTTACAGGAGCATAATCATGAGGACCAATACCCAACGCTTCCTGTGCATCCTCTGACTTCTGCTCAAAGGATTAACACTGCCAATATTAAAAGAGTACTTATGTTGGCTGCCACCCTCAGAGGAGGTCTGTCTGACATGTATCTCTACATCACTGCTTTCACTCTGGGTAGAATTATTTGGTGAATTTCGAACATAACTTTAGCTACATATTTGTTTGCAACCACAATATGGTCGACAAGCCCAGGTTCTAGAAGTGTATTTTTGATTTCCTGAAAACTAATCTCTTCAGATGTAGGAGGCTTAATTTTATTTCCCTTGGTGCCATGAAAATCATTGATAATTTTATTAGTCGTGGGATTGACCTGTAAAAACAACATAACATTAATTAGTTCACGGATATTCTTTACGAATGGTGCCCCTAGATAAATTATATGAGACCAACGAACATAAGATATGTATCCAAAAAACGTGCTTAATGACCCATGGCGAGGAGCTGTTAATGTACATCCTGAATGCACGGAAAGTTATTTTTCGAACGTATGGTTGTGATCCCTCCCTCACATGGCATGATTGCAGCCACAGCATCTGATCATGATGATGAGAAAGCTCATGAGGGGTTGGGGATATATTGGTGGGATTCCACTGACCACGGATAGGGTGAGAGACTTTAACAACTACCAAGCAGAGGGGGACCCGAAATTTTAAATATACCCAAAATTTTGGGTGGTGTTGTAGCGGCTACAACAGAGTGGTGGGTTCCAACAGGTGGTCTCCCGCAAATTCATGTGAGTAGAAACTTCCTAGTTGGTGATGGCCAACAATACTATTCACAAGGGTACTGGCTCTGAGCTTCCAGTTCAAATGTGTAAAAGATTTTATTATATAATAATAATAATAGAACAAGAAGTAGCACAATAATAACATGTTTTTTTTTTCTCCCCTTAAGGGTTTCCACAATAAATCTATGTGTCTCATGTGTTGATTATATTTTATGGTTTTATATTATGTTTTGGTTCTTTTATCACTCTCTATGCATTTCATATTGATGATGATCTAATGGATTAATTGGTTGGTGATAATTTTATAAGTCCCTTCACTACTGATTCACCATCTCGTAGTGATCTAAATTTTTAATAAGGGGTATTAGAGCCAAGTTCTCTGCAATGAAGAGTGAACGCTTGAGAGTAGATAGTGAAAAATGGAAAAGAAGAAGAAGAAGATATCTAAAAAGAAGAAGAGTAACAAACAAGTCAAGAATATTTCAGATTTGGAAGAACCCCTCTTTCTGTTGGTCAAGAAAGATGAATAATTACCACATTCCTATTATGGTTGTAGTGATTTTTATGCCCTTGATTTTTGTGGGTTATAAGATGATAATCAATAAATTGAGATTGATCCTTTAAAAGTGGAGGAAAAGAAGAAATTAATAGCATTGTTGGAGAAAAGGAGAGACGAGTTGAAGGTTAAACTTCAGTTATCTTAGCATTAGGTGTAATCAAAGGTCATCAATAAAGGTATACATTTGAGGAAATTGGTTCAAATAATTAAAGGAAGAGAGAATATTTTCAAGGATGAAATTTTAGATTTGAATACTCAATTGGAAGAAGGAAGGAAAATTGAAGAAGGAATGAGGAAGAAACAAGTTTTTCTCTACCCTTGAGGGTTTCTATGTGTGTGTATCATGTGTTGATTATATTTTATGGTTTTGTGTTTTCTTTTGGTTGTTTGATATCTCTATGTGTTTAAGATTGAAAATGATTTAGTGGATTAATTGGTTGGTGAAAATTTATAAGTGCCATGATTATTAATTCACCCCCTCTGAGTAGTGATTTATATTTCTAACTGTTTCTTTATGTGCTCCTCGGGAAGTAGGTGTCATAGCTCTACATTGACAGTTTTTATCTTATTTAAAACCATCAGCATGCCATTAGGTGCATTTTCCCGACCAATGGTGTGGTGGTCCCTAAGAACCCTAATGGGAAACTCTCGGTGGCCATCGTTAACTTCGACATCTTGTTGGAAATTTTGTCATTGATGGAAAAGGAGATAACAAAAGAAGACTGTTGAAAGGAAAAGAGAGAAGCAAAATAGCAGAGTAGTAGGGGCAGAAAAAAGAGAGGCAAAGAGAGCAGCATAGAAGTAGAGAGAGACAAAGAGAGCAGCATTGAAGCAGAGAGATAGAAAAAGAGGCAGCAAGATGTAGAGAGGGTCGAGTAGCAGCAAAAGAAGAAAGGCAGTAAAATAAGCCTACAGAGAGACAAAGAATACATATTACAGTGAAACAGTGAAACAGTCTTGCACAGAGATAGAGAATATAGAGACAGAGTATACAAAGAATATACTGACATGCACAGTAACTGAATGCAGAGAAATGGTCACTCTAAAATAGTGGTTGTGTAGGAAACAGTGGTTGGTTTATTTCCATGTGTATTATGTTTAAAAAGGAAATACTAAGGTGAATGACAAGGGGTTGTTTAACCTCTATTTGTAGTTATGGAAACAATGGCACGGTTTCATAATGAAACCTTAAATAGATGCTATGGTGTGTTTATCTTACATGAAGTCCGAATCAAAAGAACCTGTAGTTAAGAAGTGGAGTTTAATGATAATAAAACGTTCATAGCGTAGGGTGCAGAAACTTGAGCCATAGGATGCGGAACCTTGCATGAACAACAAAACCGAGGGTGAAAACACCAGCAGTATCATGTGAGTTTGGAGATGGTAAGTGGTTTCGCCTTTTTGAATGCGATATGGGTCTTCATTCGACGCATGGCTATCAGTGGTATTTGAATACCATTTATATCACGTAATTTTGGAGGATTAACCCACGGAGGAAGAAATAACGTGATATGTGCTATAGTTGTTCGATCTAGAGTAGAGGAAATCCAACGGTCGCTGTATCGCGTGATGGACGAAGATTAGTGGCAAGGTATGTTATAAGTTGTTGTGGGCCCATATGCTTTGTAATATGATGCGATGGTTTGATTGGAAGCCGGAAGTTAATAAACTATGATAGAGTCAAAGGTCATATATGTTATCGTTTGTTTAAGTCCAAGGACGTCGATTTTTTTATAATATTACAACCGAGGCTATAATACATGGAGCGCGATGGATAAAGGTTAACATAAGGCAATATGATGTGGGGCCCAAAACTAATATTCGCTGGTCCTTGTGATTAATCAAAGTCGTGATATAACGTTTGAAAGGTCTTTCATACACTTCAGGATTGATATAAACTATATTGTGTGTTAAGCTCCAAAGATCTTCTTTCTTCCACCACATTCCACTCCATTTCCTTTGTCCATTATTAATTACAGGCCCAAATGATCAATAGAATTAATTAAAATTGCTTTAAGAATGTATATCATGACTAACTTGCTATGTTTTTATGATTTTGTCATTGTAGTACTTTTTGAATTAGATCTAGCTACAGAATGTATACATTCTGTAGCTAGTTGCTGATTCTACAGCTGTCTCATGTCTACGCAGGTTCCAGGTGCCATCTCAGAGAAAAACACATATGGTCATATTCCACATCATTCCCTCATCATTTGTTGCTCTCCACGAAGTTTGAACGAAATTCTGTAGGTGGTTATGCACGTGGGAACTCAAACTAGGAGATAGACTCCTAATAGGACAAGGACAATCCAGATGTCCTTAATCATATTACGAGACCACCAGCAGAGTTCTAGTTTGATTTTAATTTGAAAAGACAATTATCCATAGGTTATCTCAAGATAGTTATGTAACTTTTTTATAAATATGGCTCGGGAAATTGAGGGACAAGGTTAGATTTGGTGTTTAATTGCTAAATTTCAGAAGTCTGAAAACACTCTGTTTTGAAGTAATTTCTCTTTTAATGGAAGAAGCATCATTTTGTTGAAAGCACTGAGTCAATCTTTAAGTAGATTTTGCGTGCTACTCCGGTGGTAGAGGGCCCCTGCTACCTGAGTAGCTTTGTTTATACGGCTTAGATAAGTATTCTAGTTTCGTTTTTCATTTCTAGCTTAAGCAAGTTTTTGAAGTTTATGTTTCATGTTTGTTTAAATTAATCATCACAGCTATAATTACTCTTATAAACTCTTCCAAAATATCATCACGATGAATAAGGCATAGCTATGGTGTTGTAGATTTTAGTTGCATTTCCTTTCGAATTTTATGATTTCTGCTTGTTTACACTAAGGGTCATAGCCGGTCTTACTCCTACAAACTCTTCCAAAACATCATTAGCAATGAATAAGAAACAACTGGGGTATCTTAGATCCTAGTTGTATTTGCTTTCAAATCTTATGTTTATGTTCAGTTGCATTGAATAATACAGCCAGACTTGCTTTTACAAACTCTTCCAAAATATCATTCACATTGAATGAGATGGGCTATAGAATTACATAGTTTGGTTGCATGTTAATTTAGTTAGAACCCTCCGGAGGATGATTGCATTTAGTTCAGCTCTGTCACTACATCTCAAGTTTGATAATGGCATTCTAGTTTAACTATGTTCACTGTACTTCAAGTAGATTAGTAGCACTCTAGTTCGGTCTCAGTTCATTTTGTTTCAAGAAAAGAATAATAGCATTCTAGTTTAATGTAGTCACTGTATTTTAAGATTGATAGACTACGTTCCAGCCTAGTGTTATCCATTGCATTTCAAGTAGTACTAGTTGTCAAAATTAGTCTCTTGGCCTTCATTATTTACAACTTACTTTTGTTTTGAATTTATATTGATACATCATCTCATGAGTAGGGGTCAGTAATATCAGTTTAAGGCTTTGATTATTCTGCAAATATTTTACAAATTCACCTATAGCCTTTTTCCCAAGCATTATTCAAAAAAATCTCTAAACTTCTGAATAAAGCCTAGTAGTGATAAGTCAAGTTGCAGAATAGGTAATATTGTGAGTTGATTGTTTATTTAGGAGAACTTCATTTACACTTAACTTGTCCATTTCTCAAGCTCTTCCAACACATCTTTAATGAATGAATTGGATAAGTTCAAGCTCATGTTTTGATTTACTTCCTTGCAATGAAGTCATTATCAAGCTTTGCATTTGTTGTTTGCCATCCATAGTTTAGGATTTGTTTTGTTTTAATAATACCACTAGCTTCTTTCACCAACACTTAGTTCTTTCCCTTTTCAAACATAAAAACCAAAAAAAAAAAAAAAAAAAAAAACCAAAAACATCATAAAACACTAAACACAACGTAGTGAGAAACAAATACCTAGGCACATATAGTGCACAATGATAAATGATTTATACTGAAGTCCTGAATTAGAACTCATTTTTAAGATGCAGTTGAGCACAAACATTTTGGCGCCGTTTCCGGGGAAGTGTAACTAGGTAGCCTTGTTTCTTAACTCCCCAAAACAATGATATGCGTAGAGAGAGAGACTCAAGGGGTATATTCATAAGAAGTAGAAGCAGAAGCTTGATTCCTAGAACACCTCTTGTTTCACCTAGACCAAGAGCCAGCACACCTTCAACTCAGACCCACATTCCATCCTTTACTGATCCTAGACTTCTAGAAGACTTAAGATCAGATATTCCATTAGAAAGACCTTCCACTTCATCCACTGAACCTGTCTTAGAAGAAGATTCAACGATCCCTGTTAGAGACACAAACGTTTCCACTTCCACAGAAGAATCAACTATGGCAGAAGAAGGGGGAGGAGGAGTCTTTCATGGAGAACACACATTATTTAGAGGGGGTAGAGGTAGAGGTAGAGGAGAAGGAGGTAGAGGTGCAGAAGGAGAAGGAGGTAGAGGAAGAGGTAGAAGAGAAATGGGAAACTCCTTTGGGTTTGCTATAGTAGATGAAGAAACAAATACAACTATGAAAAACATTTCACCCTCTGTCCTTCCAAACTTCTATGGACTTAAAACTGAAGATCCTGAAACCTTATTATTTGAATTTGAAGTCCTATGTAGAACTTATGACTACTTACAAGATGCTCAAAAACTTAAACTATTTCCTTCAACATTGAAAGGAGAAACATTGAAGTGGTTTATGAGTTTGATCAACAGTTTTATTAGGAAATGGGAAGATATGAAACAAGCATTTCTAGAGAGGTATTTGGATTATTTTATGCTAGTCAATCATAAGGTGGAAGTGTTCAAGATGATACAAAAAGAAGATGAAAATATGGAAGATTTGTTGGAGAGATTTCATTACAACATCAAAAGAGAAAAAATGGAGAACTTAGATCAAGACACCTTAAAAGCTCTCTTGTTGAAGACAATTAGGGATGAATGGATGGATATCCTTAATATGATGGGAAAAGGGGACATATCTCAGCTCACATTACCTGAAATATCTGAGTTATGTATCAACCTTTCAAGAGGGAAATCCAAAACTGTAAAAGGTCCAAGAGAACCTGCTCTTGCAAGGGCAAGTAAGTCTGCTTCTGGGACAGTAAGTAGGGTAGAGATAGGGCATATGCTTGATGAATTCAAGTCTGACATCTTAGGGAGTCTTAGTGAACAAATAGACACCCTTAAGTTACAAAACAAGAAAAAAGTTGAATCTGATGCCTACCCATCTTTTGTCCCAAATGTAGAAAGAAGCATGCCTTGAGAGAATGTCCTTTGGATGAAAAATTTGTAGAGACCTGTGTAATTTGTTTATAAAAACATGAGACCAAGAGTTGTCCTTCACTTCCTGGTCTTAAAGCTGTCTTTCAAGAAGATACTCCTACAAGTTCCACATAATCTCTCAATTTTGTCTCTAGAAGGCCTTGGCAAGGACCTCAAACACAAGGATTTCATGATCAATTTTATAATCAACCTCCACTAAATTGGAATTCTTGGTAGCAACCTTGGCCCCAATTTCAAAATCAATCTCAAGCTTGGGCACAAGGAACACAAAATCCCTATGGAAGATACTCACAGTACTATCAATATCCACCATCCTATCCACCATACCCACATTTTTCTCCTCAAAATCCTCAAAAAAATCCTCAACAGAATCCTCAAGACCCACAACATCAAAATCAACCACTACCATTACCATTTCCTCAGAAATCAAATCAGTTTCCTGCTCAACCCATACCAAACCCCAACAATAAAAATCCTCAGAATACATACATGATAGAAGGCCAATAGTTTCCAACTTATTTAATTACTCCTCTAGACCTTAGTAATGTTCAAATTAGGTCTGGAAGAATACTTGAAAAGAGGAAACCGTCTGTGACCGTCTGTGATCATACAAGAACAAGAAAACTCCGAGGAAGATTCTCTACGGGAAAATAAAAGTCTTGAAGAAGACACATTTTTTCAGGACCCAAACATTGAAAAACCAAAACAAAAAGAACCAATAATTTCAAATCCTGTATTAGAGCAGCCATCAATATCCACTCCTACACCTCCCTTTCCAGAAATATTACAAATTGATAGAGGTGTAGAAATTATGATTTCCTAGATGAGCTGAGAAATGTCTGTATTAAGATTCCATTATTACAAGTTATCAAGGAAATTCCAATTTTAGCAAAGACAATAAAGGATGGATTGTAGATTTCTGTGGTGTAGATTTTTAGAATCAGGGCTCGGAATCTCCACAGTTCTCATTTTTCAGTCAAAAATGAGAACTGTGGAGATTCCGAGCCCTGATTCTAAAAAGACAATAAAGGAGTTGAGCATGAAGAAAACAAGGAAAAGAATAAGAGAGACAAAGAAAATTCAACTGGAAGGAAAAATAGCAGATATCATGATGGGTAATATTGCTATTCCAAAGTATCTAGACCCAGGAAATCCAGTTGTTAAAATTCACATCAATGGAATTGAGATCCAAAACACACTCATTGATTTAGGAGTAGCAATCAATATCATGAGTAGACAAATTATGGATAAACTGAAACTTCCTAATCTTCTTTTTACACCCACATTATTACAATTAGCAGACAGATCTGTGATCAAACCTGATGGGGTAATAGAAGACATTCCAGTGTCCCTATATTCTTGGGAGTACCCTGTATATTTCATGATCCTAACTCCTAAGAATAATCTAGGAGGGCATCCTATTATATTAGGAAGACCTTGGTTAGCTACAGCTGATGCTTTCATTAGTTGTAGATCCGGTGATATGTATATCTCTGATGGTATTTCAACTAAGAAATTCACTTTGTATCCTCCAGCAAGGATAATTACAGATTTAGATGATACTCAATGGATAGAGGATGAAGAAGACTTACAACCTCTCTTCACAATTTCAGAAATTAGTGAAGATAGCCAAATTTTGAATACCTTGGAAAACTTTAAATCCTCTTCGGAATATAAACATGAACAATTTCAAGAAGAATCCAACATTGAGTTTTTATCATCAAGACAGATGTCTCTTCATTCTATGGATAAATTTGGCAGCTCTACAAGTGAGATATTTCCAGGCAAAACTTTAAACATAAACAAGAACCTAGAAAAATCTCAACAAGAAGAGCTAGTCAAAATTTTACAGAGACATTCTTCTGCATATGCATGGGAGTACAATGATATGAAAGGGATAAGCCCCAAGACTTGCACTCATCACATCTACATAGAGGAAAATTGTAAACCAATCAGACAACCTCAAAGACGGATGAATCCAAATCTTAGGGAGATTGTTAAAGAAGAATTGCAGAAATTGTTGAATGTCAACTTTATCTATCCTATTTCATATATTCAGTGGGTTTCTCCTTTGGTGATTGTGCCAAATAAAAATGGTAAATGGATGGTATGTATTGACTACCGATAATTAAACAAAGCTACTCTTAAAGATCATTTTCCCCTACCTTTCATAGATCAGGTGTTAGATACCTTAGCTGGAAAAAAGTACTTCTCATTTCTAGATGGGTTTAGTGGTTATAATCAAATTCAAGTAGCACTTGAGGATCAATACAAAACCACATTTACCTGTCCTTGGGGTACCTATGCTTACCGAGTATTGCCATTTGGATTATGCAATGCACCTGCAACATTTCAAAGGGCAGTATTAGGAATCTTTTCGAATCTAATACATGATTGTGTAGAGGTATATATGGATGATTTCACAGTTTATGGAAACACATTTGAAGAAGCCTTAGAAAACTTGGAAAAAGTTTTAAAAAGATGTAAAGAAGCAAATATTTCACTTAGTCATGAGAAGTGTTTTATGATGTTTACTGAAGGAATTGTTTTAGGACATCACATTTTAGGGGATGGGATTAGAGTTGATGAGTCAAAAGTTGAAGTCATCTCTAACTTATCTATTCCAAGTTGTCAAAAAGATGTTAGGAGTTTTCTAGGATTTACAGGATATTATCGAAGGTTTATAGAAAACTTCACCAAGATAACATCTCCACTTTTCAAATTACTTACCAAAGACTGTGAATTCAAGTGGAATCCTGATTGCCAGTTAGCCTTTGAGACCCTGAAAACAAAAATCTCTGAAGCACCTATTTTAAGGGGACCTAATTGGAAGTTACCTTTTCATATTTCAACAGATGCCTCGGATACAGCTCTAGGAGCAGTATTGGGACAAAAAGACCTGATTCCTTATGCCATCTACTATACCAGTAAAAATTTGACTCCTTCAGAGTTAAACTATACTGTAACTGAAAAAGAGTTTTTAGCTGTTTTTCATGCCATAAACAAATTCAGACACTATATAACAGGTTATGAAAAAAAAATTCACACAGATCATTCTGCAATTAGATACCTAATGAACAAATCAATTACTAATGGCAGAGTCATAATATGGATATTTCTTTTACAAGAATTCAACATTACCATTCTAGATAGGCCTGGAAAACAAAACACAGTAGCTGATTTCCTATCTAGACTCCAAAACATCAAAGATGACAATCTAGTTGAAGATCAATTTCCTGATGAATATCTTTTTGCAATTTCTACTCAGACTCCTTGGTTTGCTGACATTGCTAATTATTTAGTTTCAGGGAAATTTCCTTCAATAATGAATGCAAGAGACAAAAGAAAAATAATTTATGACAGTGCAAAATATTCATGGGTTGCTAATGATTTGTACAAGATAGGTCCAGATTTTATCATTAGGAGATGTGTTCGGGAAGATGAGATGCCTGAGATTCTCAAAGCATGTCATGATGAACCTTGTGGCGGACACTTTGCTGATAAGAGGACAGCTTATAAGGTCCTTCATTTAGGATACTATTGGCCATCCCTTTTTAAAGATGCTAAAGAGTATGTCAAAAGGTGTGATAGTTGCCAAAGGGTAGGGAAACCTTCTCCTTCAGGTGAGATGCCATTACAGCCTCAGGTACATATTGAACCTTTTGAAAAATGGGCTTTGAATTTTGTAGGACCTATTAGTCCTCCATCAAGACAAAATAAATATATATTAGTTTGCACTGATTATGTTACCAAATGGGTAGAGGCCAAGCCATTACTTTTTTCTATTGAAGCATCTGTAGTTAATTTTATTTTTGAGGATATTTTTACTCGTTTTGGTGTCCCAAGGGAAATTTTTACAGATCAAGGAGCTCAATTCACATCAAGGATAGTGGAAAAAATGATGGAGAGGTTCAGAATCAGACACATAAAATCTACTCCCTATCATCCACAAGCAAATGGGCAAGTGCAATCTACTAATAAGGTCATTGAAGGGATCCTAACAAAGACTATTCATTTACATAGAAGAGATTGGGCGGATAGGCTTCCTGAAGCCATGTGGGCCTATAGAACTACATGGAGAAGCACAACAGGTCATACTCCTTATGAACTTGTTTATGGAAAGAAAGTTATGTTTCCCATAGAGTTCCATATTCAAACTTTCAAAATGGTAGTTCAGCTAGGACTTGATCTAACAGAGGCACAAAATCATAGATTGCAGCAGATTAATGAATTGGATGATATCAGACAAGATGCAGTTCAGAAAACAAGTATATTCCAACAGCAAAGGACTAGATGGCATGATAAGTACATCAAGGAAAAGAAGTTCAAAGAAGGTGATTGGGCTCTCTTGTTTGATTCAAAGTTCAAAGATTTTCAAGGTAAATTCCAAACACAATGGCTTGGGCCATATGAAATTGTGAAATTTTTTGACAATGGAGCAATAAAAATCAGGACAATAGATGAAGAAGAAGTCACTTTTCTTATGAATGGTCATAGATTGAAGCTGTATCATAAGCCACTTTCAAGAGAAGAATTTGTCAAGAAGTTCCAGGAAAACAGTGATGTGAAGTTAATGAAGAAGAATCTTTCTTTTTCATCAACTTAATTGAATTTTCTGAAGTCACTTTATTAAAAAATAAAAAAAATTAAATAAATAAATAAAGTATAAACATGAAACTAATCACTGATTAGCATGTTTATACAGAAAAGGTAGAGTGAAAATCAGAATCTTTCTGACACTTTAGCTTTTCAAATTTGTTCTTTTTCTGCAAGCAGTTGTTACAAAATCATAAGTGCAGATCCATTTCACATATGGTCCATATCATTCCATCCATCCATACTCCATTTCATTCATTCATCCACACTTCATTCATTTCACCCCATAGTCCACCTCATTTCCATCCCAGATTTTTAAGTTTGATGTTTTTTCTGCAATTGAATAATACATATTATGAATTGCAGGCCACTTCTCATACTTCACTCCATTTCATAAGTTGTGATCCATTCCACTCCATTATTCACTTCATTCATATTCCATTACACCATATTTTATTATCCATCTTCACTCATTCCATACAACATTCCATTCATGCTCCAGAACATTCCATTTCATGTTTCAAGTCTTCTACAGGTACATTCTGCAACCAGTTAGACATTCTGTAGCCAGTCAGACATTCTGCAGCTAGACAGACATTCTGCAGCCAAAGATCTTGAAAGCACTGTCCAGTAATCACCTGATCTGCAATAAAATGATCTTGCATATCCATGACAACAAACAAAATCAAGGGAGTTATGAAGACTCAAAAAGTAATGATTTTCAGGGGAGAAGAAAGAATATAAAGATCACAAAAATTAGAGGAAAGGCAAAGGTAAAAGTTCTGATTATAATGACATATCATGAAAAATTTTAGTATAGTTAAGTTATGAATAATTCAAAAAGTTGTTTTAATTGATTTTGTTGATCATGCCTAACAAAACTCCCGTAGAAACTTTGGATAAAACTCCTTCTATTCCACCATTTCAAATCCCATATCCGATCATCATTTAAAAATCTAAATGGTTAAAGTGATGAAGTGATTGGATTAGTCACGTCACTAGGCAAAAGCATTTAATGATGATTTTGAATTCGTTACAAAATATCTCTGCGGTCTTTTCTTCCGCGACATCTTTAAACTCATATACATATTCCTCACCGTATTATATTCATTCCGTAATCACTCCATATCATTCTTTCCCGTAGCCAACTCTTAACCAATTCATTCTGTAAAACAGAGGAAACATCTGTGGGGCAAAGACATCTCTGTAACAGCCATTGTCACCATGAACAGAGGAGTAAAAATTTGAAGGTTGGAAAGAGAAGTTATGGGTCTCATAGTGAGGACCGAACCGGTTGGAACTAAGTACTTGGAAGGTTATCCTCAAGTCAGAGAAATGTTACAACAAGCAGGGTGGTTGCAATTCTTTGAAAATTCAGTGGTTTTAACAAAGAGGTGACTAAAATGTTTGCACAATCCTTCAATGGAGCTAAGGTCGAGATAGGAGATATTAAATTCACCATTACAGAAGCCTCCATTTCAGAAGCAATGAAATTGCCTAGACAAGGAGAAAGGTGGTTCAAGAATAGAGAATTTCATAACGAGACATGGAAGCAGATTCTCAAGTCACCAGGTATGGATGTTTCCGTATTTAAAAAGGGTATCCCTAGCTCTGCACTAAAGAAAAAATAGAGGAACATGTTTCTTATCTTGCAAAAATTCATCACTTGTGAAGGAAGATATGGTACCTTCTATGTTTATCATACTCGGTTGATAATGCATTTCTTAGAAGAAGAACTCAATTTGCCCTTTTTCTTGCTTCATAGTTGAAATAAAATGGCCTCAAGTGTTAAAAAGAGAGTCCAATTTATAGAAACAACCTTATACCACCATGGTTTAGTCAAAATTTTGATTGAACATAATTTGAGAAAAATAGGAGATAATTGGGAAGAGTTCTTAGTGAGAAATCACTTTGAAGAACCCAAGGAACCTCCACCTGAAGACAAACCTACAAAAATAAGCAGAAGATGGAAAACCTCCAAAACTGAAACTGGTAAAACAATACAAGAAGGCAGTGAAGAAATGATTTTTGAGAAATTGGCTCAGATTAGGAAGCAGCTTAAGAAAGAGAGGATAATCAGAAAATTTGCCAGAGAGAAAGGAGAAGGACCATCTCAACCGAGACGGAGCCACAGACTTAGAGGGATACTAAAGAAAACAAAGGTTAAACAAACTGGAGTCATAAAAATAGAGGATGAAGAAACACCTACTGAGAAGGATTTTGATGAAGGAGCTCCTGAAATAGACCCAGCACAGCAAGAAATTTACAACTATGTTGAGACATTAGAGAAAAGAGCTTCATAAGGTAGATACAGAACTCCTAGTCCACCAAAATCTGCAGTTGATATCCTAAGGAGAGATAAATATGAGTTAGAAATACTCAACAGGCATATCAAGAATGAGAATGAAATTCTGAGAGAGCAGGTTAAACTGAAAACTGATATGAATTCAACTCTATCTCTACAAATGCAAAAGTTGTACAAGGACAGTGAAAAATTGAAGAAGAAAAATAAAAAGTTAACCAGGGCACTCAGAAATTTGAGATTCAAGTTAGTCATAAGGAAGCCCAGAAGGCCTTTGACTGCCAGGAAAAGCAGAAGAAGAGGGTTGGATTTCCTTGCAGAGGTCTCAGAGTTCATGGAATAGTTGCATGAGGACATGCAAGAACCTAGCAGTGGGGGTATGTTGAGCTCCAAAGATGTTCTTTCTTCCACCACATTCCACTCCATTTCCTTTGTCCATTATTAATTACAGGCCCAAATGATCAATAGAATTAATTAAAATTTCTTTAAGAATGTATATCATGACTAACTTGCTATGTTTTTATGATTTTGTCATTGTAGTACTTTTTGAATTAGATCTAGCTACAGAATGTATACATTCTGTAGCTAGTTGCTGATTCTACAGTTGTCTTCATGTCTACGCAGGTTCCAGGTGCCATCTCAGAGAAAAACACATATGGTCATATTCCACATCATTCCCTCATCATTTGTTGCTCTCCACGAAGTTTGAACGAAATTCTGTAGGTGGTTATGCACATGGGAACTCAAACTAGGAGATAGACTCCTAATAGGACAAGGACAGTCCATATGTCCTTAATCATATTACGAGACCACCAGCAGAGTTCCAGTTTGATTTTAATTTGAAAATACAATTATCCCTAGGTTATCTCAAGATATTTATGTAACTTTGTTATAAATATGGCTCGGGAAACCGAGGGACAAGGTTAGATTTGGTGTTTAATTGCTAGATTTCAGAAGTCCGAAAACAGTCTGTTTTGAAGTAATTTCTCTTTTAATGGAAGAAGCATCATTTTGTTGAAAGCACTGAGTCAATATTGAAGTAGATTTTGCGTGCTACTCCGGTGGTAGAGGGCCCCTGCTACCTGAGCAGCTTTGTTTATACAGCTTAGATAAGTATTTTAGTTTCATCTTTCATTTCTAGCTTAAGCAAGTTTTTGAAGTTTATGTTTCATATTTGTTTACATTATTCATCACAGCTAGACTTAATCTTATAAACTCTTCCAAAATATCATCACGATGAATAAGGCATAGCTGTGGTGTTGTAGATTTTAGTTGTATTTCCTTTCGAATTTTATGATTTCTGCTTGTTTACACTAAGTGTCATAGCCGGTCTTACTGCTACAAACTCTTCCAAAACATCATTAACAATGAATAAGAAACAGCTGTGGTATCTTAGATCCTAGTTGTATTTCCTATCAAATGTTATGTTTATGTTCAGTTGCATTGAATAATAAAGCCAGACTTGCTTTTATAAACTCTTCCAAAATATCATTCACATTGAACGAGATGGGCTGTAGAATTCCATAGTCTAGTTGCATGTTAATTTAGTTAGAACACTCCGGAGGATGATTGAATTTAGTTCATCTCTGTCACTACATCTCAAGTTTGATAATGGCATTCTATTTTAACTCTGTTCAATGTACTTCAAGTAGATTAGTAGCACTCTAGTTCGGTCTCAGTTCATTTTGTTTCAAGAAAAAAATAATGGAATTCTAGTTTAGTGTAGTCACTGTATTTTAAGATTGATAGACTATGTTCCAGCCTAGTGTTATCCATTGCATTTCAAGTAGTACTAGTTGTCAAAATTAGTCTCTTGGCCTTCATTATTTACAACTTACTTTTGTTCTGAATTTATATTGATTCATCATCTCATGAACAGGGGTCAGTAATATCAGTTTAAGGCTTCGATTATTCTGTAAATATTTTACAAATTCACCTATAGCCTTTTTCCCAATCATTATTCAAAAAAAATCTCTAAACTTCTGAATAAAGCCTAGTAGTGATAAGTCAAGTTGCAGAATATGTAATATTGTGAGTTGATTGTTTATTTAGGAGAACTTCATTTACACTTAACTTGTCCATTTCTCAAGCTCTTCCAACACATCTTTAATGAATGAATTGGATAAGTTCAAGCTCATGTTGTGATTTACTTCCTTGTAATGAAGTCATTATCAAGCTTTGCATTTGTTGTTTGCCATCCATAGTTTAGGCTTTGTTATGTTTTAATAATACCACTAGCTTCTTTTCACCAGCACTTAGTTCTTTCCCTTTTCAAACATAAAACCAAAAAAAAAAAAAAAACAAAAACATCATAAAACACTAAACACAACATAGTGAGAAACAAATACCTAAGCACATATAGTGCACCACACTTCAGCAGTTTACTAGCCCTAGTTGACAATTAATGAACTCAATTTAGGAACACTAAGTTGAACACAAACATTGTGAATGCAAAGGGATACTGTGGGCCCAAGTGTAGTTACATGGAGTGTTTGAGTTTAATATATGGTCTAAAGGTAAGTTACATGCCCGTGAAGTACCACAAGTAGACTTAGTTTCATAACCAAGTCGAACGTTAATATAATATAATGGTATTGATATTATAAGACGATGGATATTGATCCAAAGGCTTTGAAATATGTTGTGGGCCCGAACACATTAAGAGCTATATAAAGTGAAACCCTTCACCAAATGAAATTTGGGGTTTGCATAGTCTTCATAAATGAAATGCCGCACATAAGGATTGAAAATTAAAGGTTTAAAATGGTCCAAAATTGTAATATTTAAATGATAATTCGACATTTTTATATGAATGATATGACTCACATATAGCGGCAGATGTGACGTATTTAACTCAAAGGTTTTGTGGTAAACCTAGTAAAAGGGTTCACCTCTTTTGAAATAAACTAAGGGTGAAGACTTTAGAATATGTGGGACCCTTGTTCATCGCACTGATTTTTTGAAGGTTGCGATTGAAATATTGCGATTGTGATAAAGAAGCGGACCCAATATGTTATAAATGGTGACTCTTATGTGTTTGACTTTCGGTTCAAAGGGCATCACAGTGAACCATCGCATCGAAGGTGAAAGAGTGATGAAAAAATTGAAAGTTCTGATTGCGATTGAGTGATCCAATGATAGCTGTCGGATTTGCTGAAGGATGGACGACAGATATGAATTTCTTGATTACATGGTGGGGCCTTTGCTAATCGCATCGGCAGAAATCAAATAACCAAAGCTGAAGAGTAAAACGAAAGTAAGCAGAAAGTATATATATATATGAAACAATATATATGTATATTTATATCAGTGAACAATGAACCATCGCATCGGAATAGAAAGGAGCAGTGGCACAATACCATTGAAAGTTTCGATTGCGATCAATCGCAATGGAACAATCGCAAAGGCATCAATTGCATCGGAGTAAAACAGAACAACAGAACATGTTAACAAAGTTCACGATTGTGATCAATGCATCGGAACCATCGCAAGAGGAGCAATCACAATCATAAATCTCTGGAGGAGGCTCATCGCATCGGAGCGTAAAAAAAGTTCAGCTGGTGGGCCCGAAAGGGCATTTTATATGTTAAAAGGTCTTTTATTATTACTCCGAGAGTTTATTTACGTTGTATTAAAAAGGGCAGCTATATATATATATATATATATATATATATATATATATATATAGTAGTTACGCAATTGCTGTAAACAGCAGAGCAAGCAGAGACGAAAAAGACAGAGACAGTCACAAAAAAGACAAACACACGGTGATCCAAAACTGAATGGCTTGATTTGTAATCCATATTGTAACTGAATGTAAATGTTTTTAATTGGTTTATATTTTTTGTGATGCACTGGAAAGTCTCTGTAGGAAACAAAACTCCACTGTAAAACTGAAATTTGTACCAATTGCTATAGTTTTTCTTAATGAACTAGATAAAGGAATGAGGAGGCAGAAAGCGAAGAGTCAAGGCTATACACTTCGAATTCCATATGGAATACGAACAGTTATGAGGAAAATTGTATAAAGGATATTACATTGATATGCAGAAAGAGGTTAGAGAATGCAGAGTATGAAGAATTGAGGCAGAGAAGATAAGAAGAAGGAGGAGCAGAAAGAGATGCTATAAGACAGATTTGAAGACTGGAGGATAGCACAAAAGAAGGTACAGAACATAGATGATATCCAAGGTAAATCAGCAAATGTTTTCTTTTGATAGAATGAGGAAGTTTTATTTTCCCTATCAAGTTGTAGCTTGATAGATGTCAGTTTTAGCTGATTGATGTTGGAGCCTCCTGTAGGTTGGTGCCTACAGAAAATTGATGGGAGTTGGAGCTTCCTTGCAAATCATAGCTTGCAGAATTGAGGTTTGAGCCTCCTATGGGTTGGTGCCTACAGAAAATCAATGGTGAGAGGGATTTGGAGCTTGCCTTTGCATCACAACAATAATAAGATGTGGTTTTCTCCCGTTATGGGTTTCCACTTATATTTGTTGTCTCTGTGTGTGATGCATATGTGTTGATATGGACTAGTCAATCTGCTTAATACTTACTACTCTCATAATAAGTCTGTTTTCACATGATTTTAATACTTGTTGCTTACATATAAATATTGTTCACATATTAAGTTGATTATGAAACTAAGTTGTAAATAAGCTTAATGAAAATTTTAAAATTTCATGAATGTGTTAAACTGATTCACCCCCCCCTCTCAGTTTAACTAAGGTTTCAACAATTGGTATCAGAGCAGGTTCCTTTTGTATCAGTTTAACAACTGAAAGGAGATCATAGGTCCCCAGGATGGCTAGTCAAGAAGGAAGCTCAACCAATAAAGCCCCTTTTGTTCGTCGGTGCTAATTATGCCTTCTGGAAAATCAGAATGAGAGCATACATAATGTCTCTAGGAATAGAAGTTTGGGCTGCTGTGGAATTTGTATATGCCCCAAAGGCAACTGACTTAGAGAAAGAAGCTAAAAAGGAATTTGTAGCTAATGCAAAGGCCATGAATGTAATCTTAAATGGACTGTGTGAGGTATAATTTATCAAAGTAATTAATAGCAAGACTACCAAAGAGATGTGGGATACTCTAGAGAACATCCATGAGGGAGAAAAGAAGGTGAAGACTGCCAAAGAAGCTGTAATTGTTCGAAAGATTCTAAGATCTATACGACCCAGCTTTAACCCCAAGGTTTCTTCCATAGAAGAAACAGCTGATTGGGAAACCTTGACCATGAACCAATTACTTGGAAATCTAACAGCATATGATATGTGACTACCACAAAGGAAGTCAAATGTGAGGGAGGCATCCTTTAAGACAGAGAAGAAGAAAGAAGAAAAGGAAGATATATGCTCTTGCTCTAATGAAGAAGAGGCCAAATTTGTCAAGAAACAGGATAGAGGCTCAGGTAAATATAAAGGTAAACTTCCAGTTAACTACTTTAACTGTGGAAGAGTTGGACACTATGCTGCTAAGTGTCCTCATAAGAAAACAAGGAATCAGTCTCAAGAATCAGAGAAAACTATATCAAAGAACTGGTAGAAAGGAAAGAAATTCAATAGACAATCTTTCTATCCTCAATAAGAGAGCAGTGCATCTGAAGACTTAGATGAACCCTCAATTGAAGAAGGAACCTTTGAATTTATATTGATGAACATAGAAGAGCTTGAAGGACTCCTTCTAGAAGATGAAGAAGAAGGTGAAGTTGATCTTGAGGGGGAGCTAAGAAGTGCCCTGGAGGAAATTGGCAGACTCAAACTGAAATGCATAAAATAGAAAGACATTCTCCTCAAGTATGTAAGAGAAGAAAAAAATTCTAAGTTCTCATTCAATTGAATGTAGAGCTTGAAGAAGCCAAGAAGGTAGAAGACATTTTACTTAAGTAGATTAAGGATCAAATTCAGGAACAAGAGAAATTGGAAGAAGACGTAGTATGCTTGAGGAAGAAATTAGAAAATGCCCAAAGGAAAGTGTCAAAAAAATTCTTCTCAAATGACAAGTTCTGGAAAGTTGAATGAAATTTTGGATGCTTAAAGATCTCCTCTGATAAAAACTGGGATAGGCTATGAAGGAGAATCAAGTAAAGGCAAAGAAAAGGAAAACAAAAATATTATTTTTGTAAAAGCAGATCATGATGATGAAGCAACTCAGATGATTCCTACAGAAAAAGAAACCTGCAATGAAGGAGATAGAAACCAGAAGGAGCCTCCAATGATAAAGAATTAAATAAATACTCAGCCAACAGAGAAAGGCTCATATGCTCCTGAGTATGTCAAATTTCGAAGCCATCAAAGGATATTCTTCCCTCCTATGAAAAATGCCACCTGTTATGCCTGCCACAAGCTGGGACATATTGCTGCATACTGTCATACAAAGGAGAATTAATTCAAACCAGCAAAGGATGCAAACAGTGAAGAGATTATCTCAAGCAAACAAATGGAGAAGACAACCTTTCATCAGGTATGAAAATTGTTTCTATGGATACTGTTTTTACTGTAAGGATTTTGGCCATAAAATCATAGAATCTAGAAAATATGGACAAAGACTAATGTTCAAAACTTCAAGGAGGTTTATGAATCATGGAGAGTTTACTCATACTCATAATTCTGCAAAAAATATGATCAAATGTTGTGTATGCAATAAAATTGGACATATGCCTTCCAAATGTCCTCTCAGAGAATGTGGTCCATCATCTCAGAAAAGGTACCAAAGAAAAGGATGCATGCAGTGGAAAAAGAAGGAGAATAAATGTGACCTGGCTCTAACTGCTCAAGACCTGAAAAGCCAATGGTATTTTGACAGTGGCTTCTCAAAGCATATGACTGGAGATAGAAGCAAGTTTATAACCTTTGATGAAAAGAAAACTAGAAATGTTACTTTTGGCAATGATAAAGAAGGGAAAATCAAAGGAAAAGGCTCAGTCAGTCTAGATAATGGCAGAGGAAAGGCCCAAGATGCACTATTTGTGGATGGGCTGAAAGCAAATCTACTGAGTGTCAGTCAAATGTGTGATAAAGGCTATGAGGTTCTTTTTAGAGCACAAGACTGTGAAGTCAGATCAAGCACCATAGGGAAGACTTTGATCAAAGGTGTTTGAACAGAGAGTAATGTCTACATAGTGAAATAAGAGAGTGAAGCTTTCCACATTAGAAAACTTGAGGAGTCATGGTTATGGCATAGGATATTGGGACATCTTAACTTCGATCATATCTTTAGTCTGAGCAAGAAGAAAGCACTCAGAGATATGCCAACAATAAAGAAGCCTTCAAATACCATATGTAAATCTTGCCAATTAGGAAAACAGACCTGGACATCCTTTAAGACCAAAGATAAGTTATCAACAATTAGGCCACTTCAGCTTGTACACATGGACCTATGTGGACCTTCAAGAACTAAAACACCAAGTGGAGAATCCTACTTCATGCTGGTAATAGATGATTTCTCCATAATGACATGGGTTTCCTTTGTCAAATATAAATGAGAAGCACTTGAGAAATTCAATATATTCAAGGCATTGGCAGAAAATCAAACAGGATGCAAGCTAAAGTGCATCAGATCAGACAGAGGAGGTGAATTCACAGACTATGATTTTGCAGACCTATGCACTGAACATGGGATAAAACAATAGTTTACTATTGCAAGGACACCTCAATAGAATGGAGTGGTAGAGAGACAAAACAAGTCTGTACAACAGATTTCCAGAGCCATGATGCAAGAAAGCAATATTCCCCAAACCTTCTGGGCAGAAGAAGTACACACAGATGTGCATATTCTTAACAAAGCTCATTTAAGGCCAAACAGTGACAAGACTCCTTATGAACTATGGCATGGTAAACTAGCATCAATCAAGCACTTTAGAGTCTTTAGAAGCAAGTGTTACATAAAGAATAATGATGTGTTGGGGTTCCCATGTTTTGGCCAGATTGGCAAGACCAAAAGATGAGACAACATCAAAACCACTTTCATACCTTAGGATCTAGCCCTCCTAGGTCCAGAGAGGGATCTCTCTATATGAGCTAAGGTTTATGTCTATGAAGCTCAAAGTTTAAAATGTTAGGCTAGTTATAAGGCTCGGGGTTTGTTTCTTTGATTGTTTGTTCGGTTGTTGGTTATCATGAAAGAAGGATTCAATGTAAGACAGAGCTGAGAAAAGAGGAATAAGGCAGAGGTGAAATGTTCCAGGAAATATTCAAAACCATTGGGAAATGGAGTCAGGAAAGGATTTGCTTACTACTCAATAGGCCAACTTTCAATTGGGCTAGTCATCTGAAACTTAGGATCTTCAAGATGATTATGTGATGTGGAAAGTAGGAGGGGAGGAGATAACACAGATTTCAGAGCACAAAGTTAAAGATCACCTGGTCGCACAAGGATCCTAGTGGACAGGGCTAACACTAATCCCCAGTGTTCCCAAATCTTCCAACCAAATCTATAACAAGAAACATCTAAGAACTTAATTCATTTAATTCATACATTAGGGAGCAGGAAATAACATCCACTACATTGGTTAAACCAACTGAAATCATTTCTTAGATAATAAATTTAGAAGAGAAACATAAATGGCAAGGAGAGCAGAAACACAGGGTACCTAAAAAGGGTAAATCCTATGCCAATATTATGATGAAAGCCAATAGAAACGAAATGAAATGAATGTAAACACGAAGACAGGAAAAAATCACCGCTGCTTCAGATCAGGATCCAAAGAGATGTGCTTGTCATATTAAATAGCAATACCAATCGAGTACAACATTGCCAACAGCTGAATACTCAGTCTGAAAACATCTCCTTCAACCTATCTTACAATCTTTACATAGAGACTATGTCTCAACAGAAACTACTTGCAGCTCTCTGATAACTGATCAACAACCTTTACAATGAGTTTCTTCATGGACTTTATAGCTCCGAAGGAGCAGAGGAGGTAGGTGAAGAACTAAATGTAGTATTAAACTTCTGAAAAGAAAGAGGGCCGAAGCCCATTCTGTATAAATCCTGTGCATTAATCTCTGGTGTTCTTTGGGTGAACGAATGATCTTCTTCAGACTGCAGATTACTCTGATATGACTCTAATGTGTTCTGACTGCAGTACTGTGTGGTTCTATTGGTGAATAAACAAAGATAAATAAATGATAAAGAAATCTGCCATACTGATGAAGTAAATGCTCTGATAGTACTGGGGCTGTTTTAGGGTACAAAATCTCTCCAAAACACGGCATAGATTGAATACTGCATGGGCAATCTGTCCTTCATGGAGGGAAAAACATTCTGCTGCTGTATAAACCCCTGATATGCATTGATTTTTGCGTGCTGTACCTTTGCATGAACCCTGAGTCTTCGAGCTGGTGCTTTGCCTTTGAATCTTTGAACCTAAGACTTATATTTCTTCATTTGCGTGCCCTAAGCTCCCTGTTGCTCCATTTATAACTCTGACTATGAGATCTGTGTATTAATGGCACTGGAACAGTTTGACGGGTCCAAACCCTATTCTTTAAATGCAGATCTCGTTGTGGTACCTCTCCAGGCCTTTCTTCATGATCTCTGCCTCTGCACACGGTCTTTTCCTGTATCCTCTGTCACTGTGACAGAGTTTGCAAATCATGGTGGCTTTCACCACCTCAAAACCCTGCAAAACATGAAAACTGCTAAGAAAACAATGCATGGGGGTAATGGATGAGACGGGGACGATGAGGATGGCCATGAAAACTGGTGGGATGACGGAATAGTGCAGAAACATGGTGGAAAATGCGATTTGATAGTGGGACGTGGTCTGGTGGACGTGGGCGGGGTGCAGCAGATTTTAGCGTAAAATAATGAACATTTTGACCTTGGAGAGTATATATATAATGGGGACAGGGTGAATGTATGATGGAGACACGTGGAGGTGACGACGCGGCAGGTGGGACCGGTTAATGGCGGGTCGATGAATCTGGGCCGTCTTATCTCGGCGGAGGGCGACGGATGGCAGGCCATACCCTGAGTTATCACATGTGCATCTGATTTAACAATCGCGCATCTTCGGCGAGCGATAGTCGTTGGATGGCCTGCCCTAGATCGGATTGTCCACGGCAATATCGCTGGGCATCCGTGTCCAAAAAATAATGCGCGATGGACGATGTTTAACGCGCGGAGACGGCGGTTTTGAAAAAGGTACGGGGACAGGTGTCGAGCACTGTATGGAATCGCTGGGCAATGGGAAAATACCACCCGACCCCCGTTAGCGGTGCGATGAAAACCGGACTGTTTTATGGTATGGTGCGTGGCGGGGAGCACAGCGGCGGATACACTCCCAACCATTGATCTAGCGGTGAATGGACGACGATGGCGCGATCGGGAGTTATAACGGGGAAGACCACGGGCGCTGCGGAGTTAACGATCACCGTCCGATCTACAGAGATCAACGGCCGAAACTACGCCCGATGAACATATGAGAGAGGTGCTCTTTGGGCTAGCGTTTGGTCACAGCGTTGGGTTACATGGAGAGAAAGGTTACGGGGCTAGCGGAGAATGGGCTGAAGCCTATTATATGGTCCGAAAGTGGGGTTTTTACCCTTTTAATGCATTCCAAGGCCTAAGGAGGGTAAAGATAAAAGGGTAGAAGGGGAAAATGGCACAACAAAGGGTGAGGGTAGGATTTAAAGGGGAATTTGGGGAAAATTGGGATAGAAAGGGGAATTTGCAAAGGGGAAGAAAGGGGCAACATGGAGATTTCTGCAAAGGGAAATTTATCAAAGGCAAAGGCATAGGAGACCTCAAGGATGATGTGTCTTCTGGGATATGCATTCCTTGAGGGCTCAAAAACAATTTTAGCCCCCTACTTTGCTTTGTCAAAAATTTATAGGGGGGCTAACAGTGGCTCCACATGGGGATGCCTTCTTCTTGAAGGAGTCAAGAATTTAGAGAATAGATCTTTAGAGTAGTCCAGTTGCCTGCTTCTCGGCACATCCCTTTTTCTTTGATCATCTGCCACACTATGAAGACATTACATCAGCAGAAAAACTTTCCCAACAAACTACCTACCCATCCTACAATCCCAACATTTTTTCTTCTTGGGTGCATTTGAACTAGCAGACCCTTTTCATCATTTATTTTTATAACAGAAAATAAACCTATTCTAATTCTACCCTTATTGCTCCATGAGACCAGATTAGACTGTTGGCCTCATATGTTTCTCTACCTAATCTAATATCTGTTGGGATTAAACTGTCCGACAGATTTCTTCTCTATATTCTAGAACAGAAATTTAAAAACAGTCAAGCCAGGATTAGACTGTCTGACTTGCTCTGGATCCAAGGCATAAAGACAGCTGCGCATGGACAAAATTTGCAGAAAACTGAAAAACAAAACTGTGAAGGCTTGAGATCTGGAACTTGTAGTATCCTTCTTTTCTTCATTTCAGCTCTAGTTTTGGGCATGTTAGAGCTGATTCTTCTTCCTTCTTTGCTGGTCCAGATTTTGGGCATGTTAGGACCAGCTTCTTTACTTGCTTTGGCTCAGGTTTTGATTTTATTAGAGCCAATCTTTTGCACATCAGAGGTTCATGTTTCAAGCATGTCTGAACCTCTCCCTTTCCTCTGTTTTTTGAAACATTTTCTCTTTTTTCTTTGAAAATAAAAACTGCAATGGTATGTACAATGGAAATGGAGACTGGAAATTGTAAATTAGCAAAACTAATGTTTGAGCATCCTGCCATTGACAAGACCCCCAAACAGCTCAGTGCCATCGAATTCTTGTAAGAAGAAAGCATTGGGACCCACGGTGGCTTGGATGAGGTATGGACCTTGCCACAAACTGTCAAATTTGTTGTGCTTTCCTTTATCCTCTCTTCTCGAATCCCACTTCAGAACCTTATCTCCAACTTTGAAATCGGCAGATTTGGTTCTTTTGTCAAAAAATTTCTTTATATTCTCCTGAACTTTCACTGCTCTGTTGTAGACCTCTTCCCTCGTTTGCTGAATATGGATTGTTTGGTTTATTCTCCTCACCATGCTATCTTCTTCTGTTTGGATCTCTTGGACCAGCTTGATCACTGGTATCCCAAGGCTGGTAGGGAATACTGCTTCTGTACCATAGACCAGCTGAAATGGTGACATGCCAATGGACTTCTTTTTTGTAATCCTGTCAGCCCACAAAGCATGCACTAACTTTTTATGCCATGATTTTTTGTTCTCTTCCAACAGCTTCTTGATGATGATCACCAGGCTCTTGTTTGATGATTCAACTAATCCATTACCTTGAGGGTAGTAGGCAGTCGAATGACCAAGTGCTATTTGATACCTGTGACAAAAATCAACCATCTTCTTGGATCCGAAAGCAGTAGCATTATCAGTGATTATTTTCCTTGGGCAGCCAAACCAAGAGAGGATGTGACCTTCTAGGAAACTATTGATGACTAAATCTGTGGCATTCCTAGTGGGTATGGCCTCTATCCACTTAGTGAAATAGTCTGTGGCTGTCAGGATCCATTTTTGTTGAGTAGAAGAAGCAGGGTGAATCTCCCCTATGAAATCAAGGCCCCATTGCAGAAAGGGACCTTCAACAGTGATGGGTTGTAGGGGTAAAGGGAGGAGTTTTCTTTTGCCTTCAAATATCTGGCATTTTTGGTAGGCAACTATCATTTTATGGACATCCTTGAAGAGTGTGGGCCAGTAGTAGCCAGCTCTGAGTATTTTGTTGGCAGTGGCTTTCCAACTTAGGTGGCCTCCACATTCTCCAGCATGGAATTCTTGTTTAACCCTCTCTGCCTCATTTCCAGGCACACATTTAAGCAATAGGCCATTAGGATTCTTCCAGTATAATTTTTCATTTAGAATGCAGTAATTTTTGGCTTTTAGCTTTAAGAATTTGGCCTTGGTCTTTGATAGTTCGGGAGGGGCATTGAGGTGTGTAAGCACATATAAAATGTCAGAATACCAAGGGGAGCTCTGAAATTTTTCCTCAACAGTGGATCATGCAATTCTTGTTGCTCATCCAAGGTATTTATCATGTTGATGTCTAAGGCTTGTAAGTTTGATTCAACCATTAATTTAGCTAAGCCCTGAACTTTAATCAGTTTGGTGGGTTTTATCTCAAGGTCGTATTCTAGGATCACAACTATCCATTTTCCCCTTTTCCCATCTGGGTCTTGGGACAAAATATCTTTGACTATAATGTTGGGCACATAAGCTATAGTATGGGAATGCAGTATGTACACCCTAAAGTATTTCAAGGCCTTAATCAGAGCATAGGCATGTTTCTCCATTATGTTGTATTTCAAGGGTGCATCTCTGAATGCTTTGCTAAAGAAGGCAATTGACTGCTTCATTCCCTCTGTGTATTTTTGCAGAAAGACTGCAGCCACTGTATGCTCAGACGCGAATGAAAAGATCAGGAAATCTTTGGAGAAATCTAGGCTGATTAGGACGGGAGCTTGGGTAAGTGCAAGTTTCACTGATTCAAAAGATTGTTTAGCTCCCACTGTCCATTTAACTCCTGCACCTTTCTTCAGCATGTTAGTCATGTTCTAAGGTGTTCAACCAGATTTGGAATAAACCTCCTAAGGAAGTTAATCTTCCCAATGAAATACTGTAATTCCTTGATGTTTCTGGGGTGTGTGATCCATAGTATTCCCTCAACTCGCTGTGGGTCTATCCTGATTCCCTTCTCGGATATAATGTGGCCAAGGAGTTTACCCTCCTGTAGCCCAAAGACATTTTTTTTAGGATTCAGGGATAGAACAAACCTTCTACATTTTTCAAAAACCTTTCTCAGATGTTTCAGATGTTCTTCTTCAGTCTTGGAAAACAATGTTATGTCATCTAAGTAGATAACAATGAAGTGCCCTATCTCATCTGAAAAAGCTATGTCCATCGCTCTTTGGAAGGTGGCTCCAGCGTTCATCAGTCCAAAAGGCATCTTCACATACATGAAGGTACCCCATGGAGTGGTAAAGGCTGTCTTGAGTTGATCTTCTGGGATTACTAAGACTTGGTTGTAACCGGAGAAACCATCTAGCAGGGAGATCCTTTTAGAGCCCACTACCCTCTGAAGAATATGTTCCATTTTAGGTAAAGGGTAATTGTCTTTGAGTGAGGCTCTATTAAGATTCCTGAAGTCTATTCACAGCATGATTTCCCCTGTTTTCTTCCTCACAGCCACTAGGTTTGATACCCAATCAAAGAACCGTATAGGCACAAATATACCTGCTTCATACATCTTCTTAATCTCTTTCTCTACTGCAGTCAATTGTTTAGGATTGATTCTGCGAAGTTTTTGTCTAAAGGGCTTCTGATTTTCTTTCAAGGGTATCTTATGCTGAATGATATTTGTGTCATAGACCTTTAAGTCCTCATATCTCCATGCAAACACATCAATGAATTCCTTGAAAAGGTCAATGTATTTCTTCTTCGTGTCTGCAGGTAAAGACTTAGCCAGTTTAATCATTTTGGGCTTATCTTCAGTGCCTATGTTGCATTCTTCCACATCAGAGTCTGCATGTTCTATAGTGGGCTTTTTTTCCACATCATCAAAGTCAAAAAGGTCCTCGAAGGGTGCCAGGCCTTTGGGTATATTCTTATCCTTATCCTGCAGCACCTCTACCTCTTCACTATCTGCATTTTCACATTTTCGGTCTGGATTTCCAGTCTGTTCATCTAAAGAATTTATTTATATATTACAAGGTGTTTCTTCCTCATCTGAGGACTCATCACTTAGGAAACTACTGTCATATTTGGAGTCTGAATCAGAAAACTCAAACTCGTTTCTGCCTACCAAGAAATCTTCAATCTGTTTATCACCTTCAAAAACCTGCCAATATTTTTCGTTGTCTGGCACAACAGGTCTGAATTTGGTCTGAATGATGATCTGTTGGTCACTGGGAGTCTTGGGGTAGGAACTGGCTAGGTAAGCTAATCCGTTTGCAATGAAATTTTGACTCCTAGGGATGAACACTAGTTTATATTCAACAAATGTTTTTAATATGTCCTCAGCGTCGTTCCTATACGCCCTCAGCCTAGGATTCTTGGCTGTGTATTCTCCGTTCACCTATTTAATAACTAACTCTGAGTCTCCCCTTACGGCTATCCTACGGGCCCCTATTTTCTTCAACAGATTTAGACCCAGAATTAGAGCCTCGTATTCAGCGACATTATTTGTGCATTTGAAATGCAGACTATAGGCGTGGCTCTTGGCATAGTCATTTTTTGTGTTGTGTAGCCATACCCCTGCCCCTGCAGTCCTTTTAGTACAGGACCAGTCAAAGCTCATTTCCCACAAGGGGCTATTCTCATGATTATCATTGTTTTCTCCCTTACAGCGGGGTTCGCCATTACATTGCTCTATAGGGTCTATACTAGGATGTGGATCGCTTTGTTCCTTGTGAAAAGTATGAGGTTCAGGGATCTGGCTAGATGGATGTTTACATTCTGTTTCTTGTTCACTCGGAGTTAGGTCTCCACCGCATATCCTACAGGTTTCGTTGAGGTTTTCTTCTTCGTTGTCCTCTAAATCCAGAGCAGCCATTATGTTAAAGTCCATGGCCTCTGCCTCTTCGTTTTTGTTTCTATTTTGGGGCTCTGACCCTTCTAAGGATTCATCATTACAAAAAATGAAGGATTCAAGGTTTGTGTGTACAGAATAAATAGAATAATTTTCTGGTTTTTCTGGGCTACTGACTAGGAATTTCATCTGTGCCTCCCTATACAGTTTTCTAAGTTGGCCAAAGATTTGGATTGTGGCATATGAGCCATCCATCTGCATTGTAACCTACAGCTTGGCTCCCCAAGATCTTGATAATAACATGCCATACTTGGGTGGGACATCTTCCACCACCACATCCATGACCATATATTTCGCTGGGATCTGGGTCAAACTCACACATAGATCTTTAATCAGGCCCAAGAATTTTACTCTGCTAGAGTCAAATGAGTATAAGTCTTTGTAAGGTCTGGTTATCTCTAGACCTAGTCTTTCCATAACTACCTTGGGAATTAGGTTTTGTGATGCACCAGAATCATGCATTGCATTATGAAGGATCTTATCATGAATGTTGAGACTGATATAAAAAGGTGGGACTACCCCTTCTTGAAACTTCCCCTCTATCTTAGGTCCAAACAGAGGGTAGGATGATCATCGTTCAGATTCACGGAGTCACCATTCTCACCTAAGTTTAATGCTTTCAAAAGTTGGCCTTTATATACATCCTAAGTGGCTAGCTCAGAGAGTGGGACAAAGATTTTAATTTTTGCAATCTCACTCTCCAAATTGAAAGTGGACTGACTCTTGGGAATGCTCAACTCTATTTTGTTTTCCATTGCTTTAGTGGCTGAATCAGTGTGCTGATTCCCGTTCTGTACATTTTTTGTGACAGTTTTATCAGGAGAACTAACTGTAGTGCTAGTGCTACTAGCCGGTTTACCTTGCGTATCAGTGTTTTGGTTGTCCCTTTCTCTATTCTTTCCAGAACTCTCAGCTGCTGGTTTGTTGGTTTCAGCTGTTGCTTTAGAAGTTTTCTCAGGCCTCTTTTTGATGGTAGTCTCAGAATCTTTGGGTTTGGCAGTTTCTTGGCTCTTTTTTCTTCTAAGTTCACATTTTTCTCTCACCTGCATCATGGCATTCTCAAATCCTAATCTGTAATCTTCGGATTCTAACCATTCCTCCTCCCGACCAGAGGGTGATGGCTGATCTTCTTCTGAGTAACAGTTAAGGATTGAGTCTTCTATTTCAAACATGTTTATTGTGTTTCCATCAGACTCTTCTATGATCCCCTCATCTTCATCAAGAAAATTCTCTTGAAATGAGGGAATAACTTGTTGATCTGACTCTCTTTGTCTATTGGGAGTGTTATTGTTCCTTCTAAAGTTTTGGTTCTGGTTTTGGTTTCTATTCTGGTTACTGACTGTGACAACCATTTTTTCCATCATTTGTTGTAACCTTTCCACATTTTTAGACAATTTATCATAATTTTGGTCAGACGTGGAAGCTACATTGTCATCTCTATATGTTACCCTTCTCTCAGATTTCAATCTTGCTCTTTTTCCAATCAGATTGGCTTCTATATTCACTGCTCCTTTCTGCATGTCCTCCAGTGTGTTGTATTCCTTATCTCTAAGCTCATAGGCCATGTCAGCTTCAAAACCTTCAGGGTATTTTTCTAGGGCCATGCCTTGTGGAGGTTTCATATGTGGAGAGAGGGCATTGTAAATGCTGTTAAACGTTGTTGTGTAATCATGAACACTCTCTCCTGCATTTCTTTTGAGGGTCATGTATTCTGCCAGAAGCTGGCGAGGGTTTTCCCTAGCTTCCCATTTGCTTATGAAGGTCTGATATAGAGCTGGAAGATCATTAATGCTACCTGGAGGTAGGCCCTTAAACCATTTCTTTACATCACCCCCTAAACTCTAGGCAAAGATTCTCATTATGAATGTATCATCATCTATTTCCATGTAGTAAAAAGAATCCTCCATCTTATCTACATGTTGTTGGGCTGTGATGGACTCTTTTGCAGTGAAGTGTGGGATCTTTGACTGATAATCATTGGGTAAGGGTACTAAAAGCTGAGGTAAAACCAGAGGTGCATACCAGGTTGCCATAATGATGTTTTGATGAGGTAAAGGGTTAACTTGGGCAGCTAGTATATGGATGAAAGGGATATTATAACCAGCAGAAGACTGATGGGCAGACCTAGGGTGACTGAGTCCCAAATTTTGTATGAAATGTATATCAGGAGGTGTTGATGGAAGGGTCTGTCTGTTCCCAAGGTGTCTACCACTTTGGTGTGGTGAATCAGTAAGCTCAGGGTCTAGCTGATCTAGATCACTGAATGACCTAGTTCTAGGTAATCTGTTAGGTTGGTCTAGGTCAAGGTGGAAATTTGATAGAGCTGTAAGATATTCTGGTGCAGAATTAGCTCTATATATGTGGTTAGAAAAAGTTGATATTTTAGGTGTATGATTTCCCTTGAGGATACTCTCAGGATTGTCAACTATTTCAGGTGGGTCTGGGTTAGGGTAAGCTCTTGTATGAATGGTTCTAGAAGCCAGAATGTTTTTTTCTGACCAAGAATCTTACCCCTACTTGTTACTTCTACTGTGGTCGATGTTGTAATGGAGGCTGGTCTCCCAGTGGAGTCTAATGTGAACCAAGATAATTAGCAGGCCTACTGATCACCAGTGGAGTCTTTAAAAAGTTTAGGAGCTATGGAGTCGCCAGGTGGAAGGTTTTAGGATGTTTTGGAGGGTACACTGTCCACCACAGTGCTTATGAGATGTCCCTTTTCAAGGATATCCTCAAAACACAGCAAACTCTAACCAGAGATCGACTGGGAGGGTGTTTACCAGATATGTCACCTCTGAAAGAGTGTGAGATCTGGAGCCTACCTGGCCCTTTCCAAACTCTGTCCAAGAGTATGGGAAGACACAACAAATGGTATAGAGGTTGATGTGTGAATATGAGTGTTTAATTACCAACCTAACCAAAGATTGTAGGTTTTGAATGCCTAAGAATGTTTAAGGTGTAATGCACTCAGTCCCCAGTGGAGTCGCCATTATGTTGGGGTTCCCATGTTTTGCGAGATTGGCAAGACCAAAATATGAGACAACATCAAAACCACTTTCAGATCTCAGGATCTAGCCCACCTAGGTCCAGAGAGGGATCTCTCTATATGAGCTAAGGTTTATGTCTATGAAGCTCAAATTTTAAAATGTTAGGCTAGTTATAAGGCTCAGGGTTTGTTTGTTTGGTTGCTGGTTATCAGGAAAGAAGGATTCAATGTAAGACAGAGCTGAGCAAAGAGGAATAAGGCAGAGGTGAAATGTTCCAGGAAATATTCAAAACCATTGGGCAATGGAGTCAGGAAAGGATTTGCTTACTACTCAATAGACCAGCTTTCAATTGGGCTAGTCATTTGAAACTTAGGATCTTCAAGATGATTATGTGATGTGGAAAGTAGGAGGGGAGGAGATAACACAGATTTCAGAGCACAAAGTTAAAGATCAGCTGGTCGCACAAGGATCCTAGTGGACAGGGCTTACACTAATCCCCAGTGTTCCCAAATCTTCCAACCAAATCTATAACAAGAAACATCTAAGAACTAAATTCATTTAATTCATACATCAGGGAGCAGGAAATAACATCCACTACACTGGTTAAACCAACTAAAATCATTTCTTAGATAATACATTTAGAAGAGAGACATAAATGGCAAGGAGAGTAGAAACATAGGGTACCTAACAAGGGTAAATCCTATGCCAATATTCTGATGCAAGCCAGTAGAAATGAAATGAAATGAATGTAAACACGCAGATAGGAAAACATCACCATTGCTTCAGATCAGGATCCAAAGAGATGTGCTTGTCATATTAAATAGCAATACCAATCGAGTACAACATTTCCAATAGCTGAATACTCAGTCTGAAAAATTCTCCTTCAACCTATCTTACAATCTTTACACAGAGACTGTGTCTTAACAGAAACTACTTGCAGTTCTCTGATAACTGATCAACAACATTTACAATGAGTTTCTTCATGGACTTTATAGCTCCGGAGGAGCAGAGGAGGTAGGTGAAGAACTAAATGCAGTATTAAACTTCTGAAAAGAAAGAGGGCCGAAGCCCATTCTGTATAAATCCTGTGCATTAATCTCTGGTGTTCTTTGGGTGAACGAATGATCTTCTTCAGACTGCGGATTACTCTGATATGACTCTAATGTGTTCTAACTGCAGTACTGTGTGGTGCTATTGGTGAATAAACAAAGATAAAGAAATGATAAAGAAATCTGCCATACTGATGAAGTAAATTCTCTGATAGTACTGGGGCTCTTTTAGGGTACAAAATCTCTCCAAAACACGGCATAGATTGAATGCTGCATGGGCGCTCTATCCTTCATGGAGGGAAAAAAATTCTGCTGCTGTATAAACCCCTGATATGCATTGATTTTTGTGTGTTGTACCTTTGCATGAACCCTGGGTCTTCAAGCTAGTGCTTTGCCTCTGAATCTTTGAACCTAAGGCTTATATTTCTTCATTTGCGTGCCCTAAGCTCCCTGCTGCTCCATTTATAACTCTGACTGTGAGATCTGTGTATTAATGGCACTGGAACAGTTTTACGGGGCCAAACCCTGTTCTTTAAATGAATATCTCGTTGTGGTACCTCTCCAGGGCTTTCTTCATGATCTCTGCCTCTACACACGGTCTTTTCCTGTATCCTCTGTCACTGTGACAGAGTTTGCAAATCATGGTGGCTTTCACCACCTCAAAACCCTGCAAAACACGAAAACTACTAGGAAAACAATGCATGGGGGTAATGGATGAGACGGGGACGATGAGGATGGCCATGCAAACTGGTGGGATGACGGAATAGTGTAGAAACATGGTGGAAAATGCGATTTGACAGTGGGACGTGGTCTGGTGGACGTGGGAGGGGCGCAACAGATTTTAACGTAAAATAATGAACATTTTGACCTTGGAGAGTATATATATAATGGGGACAGGACGAATGTACGACGGAGACACGTGGAGGTGACGACGCGGCGGGAGGGACCGGTCAATGGTGGGTCGATGAATCTGGGCCATCTGATCTCGGCGGAGATCAACGGATGGAAATGCATCGGAGGGCGACAGATGGCGAGCCATACCCTGAGTTATCACGTGTGCATCTGAGTTAACAATCGCGCATCTTCGGCGAGCAATAGTCGTTGGATGGTCTGCCCCAGATCGGATTGTCCACGGCAATATCGCTGGGCATCCATGTCCGAACAATAATGCGCGATGGACGATGTTTAACGCGCGGGGACGACGGTTTTGAAAAGGGTACGGGGGATAGGTGTCGAGCACTGTATGGAATCGCTGGGCAATGGGAAAATACCGCCCGACCCCCGTTAACGGTGCGATGAAAATCAGACTGTTTTATGGTATGGGGCGCGGCGGGGACCACAACGGTGGATACACTCTGAACCATTGATCTGGCGGTGAATGGACGACGATGGCGCGATCGGGAGTTATAACGGGGAAGACCACGGGCACTGCGGAGTTAACGATCGCCGTCTGATCTACAGAGATCAACGGCCGAAACTGCGCCCGATGAACATATGAGAGAGGCTCTCTTTGGGCTAGCGTTTGGTCACAGCGTTGGGTTACATGGAGAGAAAGGTTATGGGGCTAGCGAAGAAGGGGCTGAGGCCTATTATATGGTCCGAAAGTGGGTTTTTTACCCTTTTTAATGCATTCCAAGGCCTAAGGAGGGTAACGATAAAAGGGAAGAAGGGGAAAATGGCACAACAAAGGGTGAGGGTAGGATTTAAAGGGGAATTTGGGGGAAAATTGGGATAGAAAGGGGAATTTGCAAAGGGGAAGAAAGGGGCAACATGGAGAGTTATGCAGAGGGAAATTTATCAAAGGAAAAGGCATGGGAGACCTCAAGGATGATGTGTCTTCGGGGAGATGCATTCCTTGAGGGCTCAAAAACAATTTTAGCCCCCTACTTTGCTTTGTCAAAAATTTATAGGGGGGCTAACATGATGAAAATCTGGGGAAGTTTAATGCAAGAGCAGATGAAGGAATATTTTTAGGATATGCATCCAAGAGTAAAGGTTACAGGTGCTACAAAAAAACACTTTGAAAAATTGTGGAAAGCATTGATGTAAGATTTGATGAAGAACTACAAAACAAGACAAGAAGTACAAATTGTAGCAATCCTCCAGAAGATCATGAAGAAGAGAACCAAGATGATGATGAAATAAGCAACACAACAGAAGATAATGAACTGAACTCAAAAGGCCCCTTAAGATACACTCAAAAGAACCATCCAGAAGATCAAATCATTGGTGATAAGAGTGTAGGAGTCCAGACAAGAAGACAACTAACTAAACAGATAGAAGAGGTATACCTAGCTATGTTATCATAAGTAGAGCCAAAGAAGTTTGAAGAAGCAAAGAAGGACATGTATTTGGTGAATGCTATGAATGAAGAAATAGACCAAATTGAAAAGAACAATACCTGGGAATTAGTTCCAAGACCCACTAAGAAAAATTTCATAGGCTCAAAATGGGTATTCAAGAATAAGATGAATGAAAAAGGACAAGTAATCAGGAGTAAAGCTAGACTTGTATGCAAGGGATATTCACAAATTGAAGGTCTTGATTATGATGAAACATTTGCCCCTGTAGCCAGAATGGAAGCTATCAAAATTTTTTTTTCCTTTGCATGCTACCATAACTTCAAGGTATATCAAATGGATGTGAAATCTGCCTTCCTGAATGGAGATCTAGAAGAAGAATTCTACATGGAACAACCTGAAGGATTATCATTAACAGATAAAGAAGACTATGTGTGTAGATTAAAGAAAGCCCTATATGGACTAAAACAAGCTCCTCGTGCATGGTATTCAAGGTTGGAAAAGTACCTGCCAAAAAAAGGCTTTAAGAGAGGAGGAGTAGACATCAATCTATACATAAAGGCCAATGAAAATGAACTCCTGATTGTAGTAGTGTATGTACATGACATCATGTTTGGAAGCAATAAAGATGAGTTAGCAAAAGGATTTGTTGAAGAGATGAAATCATAGTTTGAGATGTCTATGATTGGAGCGCTCACCTTCTACTTAGGACTTCAAATCTAGAAAAATAACACAGGAACATTCATTTCACAAGAAAAATACTTAAGAGAAACGTTGAAAAGGTTCAAATGGAAGACTGCAAACCTGTGTCAACTCCCATGATCACTAGATGCAAGCTATGTGCTAATGATGGATCTGCAGATACAGATCAAAGAAATTATAGATCCATGATAGGAAGTCTGCTATACTTGACAGCTTCTAGACCAAACATTATGTTGGTAGTAGGACCTGTGGCTAGATATCAAGCAGCACCAAAAAAAAATCGCCTTCTAGCAGTCAAAAGAATATTCAAATATCTACAAGGAACTGCACAGTATGGGCTATGGTATCCAAAAGGCAAGAGCTTCACTTTGACAGAATATACAGATGCAGATTGGGCCAGCCATGTGGATGACAGGAAAAGCACAAGTGGAGGTGCATTGTATTTGGGAAAGAGCCTAGTGGCATGGCTAAGCAAAAAACAAACATCTATCTCTCTATCTACAGCAGAAGCAGAATGCATAGCAGCAGCAGCATGTTGCACACAAGTCATGTGGATTAAAAAAACCCTCCAAGACATGAAGGTAAGCATTGATGAACCTATCTCTATCAAATGTGATAATACAAGTGCAATAAGTATATCGAAAAATCCTCTACTTCATTCAAAAAATAAACACATCCCAATCAAGTACCATTTCCTCAAAGAACGAGTAGCACAGAAGGTAGTGAAGTTGGAATATGTGCCAAAAAAAGAAAAAACAGCAGATATATTCAAAAAACCTCTTGCTAGAGAACCATTCGAATATCTGAGAGACAAACTAGGGGTAGTGTCTACAGATTCTACTCTCTGACAGAAAAAGAAAGCATCATTCCACGGGGAGAACACAAAAGAAGACATCATTCCAGGGGGAGATCAGTCAACAAAGAGAGTCACAAAAGATTCAGAGCAACAAATCAGGGCATGAAACAGGTCCTCAAGATCAAATTAACATGGATGAGATTTAAAATCACACTGGGAAATGGGAAACCCTTTTCCATTGATGTAAAAGGGGGAGGAAAAGAAAGCAATAGAAGAAAGGGTCCTAAAAGGCAAGTAGAGGAAGTGTATTACCATCAATGCCAAAGGGAGACTGTTGGAAATGTTGTCATTGATGGAAAAGGAGATAGCAAAAGAAGACTGTTGAAAGGAAAAGAGAGAAGCAAAATAGCAGAGTAGCAGGGTCTGCAAAAAGGGAGGCAAAGAGAGCAGCATAGAAGTAGAGAGAGACAAAGAGAGCAACATAGAAGCAGAGAGATAGAAAAAGAGGCAGCAAGATGTAGAGAGGGTCGAGCAGCAGCAAAAGAAGCAAGGCAGTAAAAGAAGCCTACAGAGAGACAGAGAATACATAGTACAGTAAAACAGTGAAACAGTCATGCACAGAGATAGAGAATACCGAGACAGAGTATACAAAGAATATACTGACATGCACAGTAATTGAATGTAGAGAAATGGTCACTCTAAAACAGTGGTTGTGTACGAAACAGTGGTTGGTTGATTTCCGTGTGTACTATGTTTAAAAAGGAAGTACCAAGGTGAATGACAAGGGGTTGTTTAACCTCTATTTGTAGTTATAGAAACAATGGCGTGATTTCATAACGAAACCTTAAATAGATGCTATGGTGTGTTTTATCTTACATGAAGCCCGAATCAAAAGAACCTATAGTTAAGAAGCAGATTTTAATGATAATAAAACGTTGATAGTGCGCGGTGCGGAACCTTGAGCCAGAGGATGCGGAACCTTGCATGAACAGCAAAAATGGGGGTGAAAACACCAGCAGTATCGCGTGAGTTTGGAGATGGTAAGCGGTTTCACCTTTTTGAACGCGATATGGGTCTTCATTCGATGCGTGGCTATAAGTGGTATTTGAATACCATTTATATCGCGTAATTTTGGAGGATTAACCCATGGAGGAAGAAATAACGCGATATGTGCTATAGTCATTCGATCTGGAGCAGTGGAAATCCAACGGTTGTTGTATTGCGCGATGGACGAAGATTAGTGGCAAGGTATGTTATAAGTTGTTGTGGGCCCAGATGCTTTGTAATATGATGCGATGGTTTGATTGGAAGCCGGAAGTTAATAAACTTGGATAGAGTCAAAGGTCATATATGTTATCGTTTGTTTAAGTCCAAGGACATGGGTTTTATTATAATATTACAACGGATGCTGTAATACATAGAGGGCGATGGATAAAGGTTAACATAAGGCAATATGCCGTGGGGCCCAGAACTAATATACGTTGGTGCTTGTGATTAATCAAAGTCATGGTATAACGTCTGAAAGGTCTTTCATACACTTCAGGATTGATATAAACTGTATTGTGAATGCAAAGGGATACTGTGGGCTCAAGTGTAGTTACATGGAGTGTTTGAGTTTAATATATGGTCTAATGGTAAGTTACATGCCCGTGAAGTACCACAAGTAGACTTAGTTTCATAACCAAGTCGAACTAATATAATATAATGGTATTGATATTATAAGATGTTGGATATTGATCCAAAGGCTTTGAAATATGTTGTGGGCCCGAACACATTAAGAGCTATATAAAGTGAAACCCTTCACCAAATGAAATTTTGGGTTTGCATAGTCTTCATAAAGGAAATGCTGCACATAAGGATTGAAAATTAAAGGTTTACAATGGTCCAAAATTGTAATATTCAAATGATAATTCAACATTTTTATATGACTGATATGGCTGACATATAGCGGCGAACGTGACTTATTTAACTCAAAGGTTTTGTGGTAAACCTAGTAAAAGGGTTCATCTCTTTTGAAATAAACTAAGGGTGAATACTTTGGAATATGTGGGACCCTTATTCATCGCACCGATTTGTTGGAGGGCACAATTGTAATATTTCTATTGCGATAAAGAAGCAGACCCAATATGTTATAAATGGTGACTCTTATGTGTTTGAGTTCCGGTTCAAAGGGCATCACAGTGAACCATCGCATCGGAGGTGAAAGAGTGACGAACAAATTGAAAGTTTTGATTGCGATTGAGCGATCGGATGATAGCCATCGGATTTGCTGAAGGATGGATGAAAAATATGAATCGCTTGATTACATGGTGGGGCCTTTGCTAATCGCATCGACGGAAATCAAATAACCAAAGCTGAAGAGTAAAACGAAAGTAAGTGGCAAGTGTATATATATATATATATATATGAAACAATATATATGTATATCTATATCAGTGAACAGTGAACCATCGGAATAAAAAGGAGCAGTAACAAAATACCATTGAAAGTTCCAATTGCGATCAGTCACATCAGAACAATCGCAAAGGCATCAATCGCATCAGAGTAAAACAGAACATCGAAACATGTTAATAATGTTCATGATTGTGATCAATGCATCAGAACCATCAGAAGAGGATCAATCGCAATCGGAAATCTCTGGAGGAGGCTCATCGCATTGGAGCGTAAGAAAAGTTCAGCTGGTGGGCCCGAAAGGGAATTTTATATGTTAAAAGGTCTTTTATTATTACTCCGAGAATTTGTTTACGTTGTATTAAAAAGTTGTATTAAAAGGGCAGCTTATATATATATATATATATATATATATATATATATATATATATATATATATATATATATATATATATATATATATATATATATATATATATATATATATAGATATATATATATATATATATATAGAGAGAGAGAGAGAGAGAGAGAGAGAGAGAGAGAGAGAGAGAGAGGAGTTACACAATTACTGTAAACAGCAGAGCAAGCAGAGACGAAAAAGACAGAGACAGTCACAGAAAAGACAAACACACAATGATCCAAAACTGAATGGGTTGATTTGTAATCCATATTGTAACTGAATGTAAACGTTTTTAATTGGTTTATATTGTTTGTGATGCACTGGTAAGTCTCCGTAGGAAACAAAACTCCACTGTAAAACGGAAATTTGTACCAATTGCTGTAGTTTTTCTGAATGAACTGGACAAAGGAATGAGGAGGCAGAAAGCGAAGAGTCAGGGCTATGCACTTCGAATTCCTTGTGGAATACGAATAATTATGAGGAAAACTGTATAAAGGATATTACATTGATATGCATAAAGAGGTTAGAGAATGCAGAGTATGAAGAATTGAGGCAAAGAAGATAAGAAGAACGAGGAGCAGAAAGAGATGCTATAAGACAGATTTGAAGACTGGAGGACAACACAAAAGAAGGTACAGAATAGAGCTGATATCCAAGGTAAATCAACAAATGTTTTCTTTTGATAGAATGAGGAAGTTGGAGCTTCCTATCAAGTTGTATCTTGATAGATGTTAGTTGTAGCCCACTGAGGTTGGAGCCTCCTGTAGGTTGGTGTCTGCAGAAAATTAATGGGAGTTGGAGCTTCCTTGTAAATCGTAGCTTGCAGAATTGAGGTTGGAGCCTCCTGTGGGTTGGTGCCTACAGAAAATCAGTAGTGAGAGGGAGTTGGAGCTTGCCTTTGCATCACAACAATAATAAGATGTGGTTTTCTACCGTTATGGGTTTCCACTTATATCTACTGTCTCTGTGTGTGATGCCTATGTGTTGATATGGACTAGTCAATCTACTTAATACTTACTACTCTCATAATAAGTCTGCTGTCACATGATTTTAATACTTGCTGCTTACATATAAAGATTGTTCACATATAAAGTTGATTATGAAACTAAGTTGTAAATAAGCTTAATGAAAATTTTAAATGTTCATGAATGTGTTAAACTGATTCACCCCCCCTCTCAGTTTAACTAAGGTTTCAACACATCTTGCTAGTATAAAAATTTGAAACACTCCCATGCGAGGGTGCCAAGAACAACATTGATTCTTCGTGAGAGTTTGAAATCAGGGACACCAACGAGGTTGCTGAGGAGGTCTCTCGGGGCCTTCAATGGTAAGTATGTCACGAGCTTCTCTAGGCTGAGAGGAACAAACCCATGGGCACCCACGAGGGAACTCTCTATCCATTTTGAGTTTTTGGCACCATGCATCCGAACCACCTCCTTGTCCATGTCGTGTCATTTGTCTTACATTATCTTAGATTTTTTCTTCAAGCTATCCAAGCTTAAGCCTTTCTCGACTTTTAGTTGATGGATTCCCACAAAGAAATTGTTGGGCTTAGAGACAAGGTGGGAATCAACAATAGCAAAGGCCATTGTGTGGTCTATACACAATGCTTATGTTTATAGAAAAAAAATTAAAATAATTATTTGACAAAAGATAAAATATGCACACAGAATTGAAAGAAGGAGTTGTAGCTCTCAGGTGTGGCCTGCACTTGGAGACTACACTCAAAACAGAGAGAGAACTCCCGTACACTCTACATTCATGAATGAAAGATTACATCATTAAGTACAATACTAGAAGTTAGGAAGTTGCAACCAAACCCCTAATCTCTAGGAACTAATCCTAAACTAAGGAGATACGTTACAATGTATGTAACCTTTTCTCCATTAATATAAAATAATATAATTATTTTCAACTCCCCCCCTTAATGGAGAAAGGATTATCTTGAACTCCTAGCATCCTTCTAAACAATTCAAACTTCACACGTGCAAGAGGCTTTGTAAAAATATCAGCCACATTGTCACAAGTTTTACAATATTCAACAATAATCTCTTTTGACTGTAGTTTTTCTCTGACAAAATGGAACTGAGTGTCTATATGTTTGGTATTTTTATGGAACACTGGATTGTATGCTAATTTAATAGTGCTCTGGTTGTCGCTTTTGATGGAAGTGGAATTCTTATGTTCTTCTCCTGCATCATTGAGAAGCCTTCTCAACCAGATTGCTTCACACGTCGCTGCACACAATGCCTGATACTCAGCTTCACATGAAGACAGTGCTACAGTACTCTGCTTCTTGCTGCTCCATGCTATGACCCCGGAACCTATGCTGAATGAGTAACCTGTGATAGACCTTCGATCATCCAGGTTCCCTGCCCAGTCTGAATATGAAAAACCTGCTAGAATAACATCAGATGTGTCAGTGTATAAAATGCCATAATTAACAGTACCACAAAGATACCTCAACACGCTTTTTGCTGCTACCCAGTGACTTTCAAGCGGTTTTGACATGAATTGGCTCAATACACTAACAGAGTATGCCAAGTCAGGTCTGGTTGTTGTAAGATATATCAAGCTGCCAACCAGTTGTCTGTACATCGTGGCATCAACCTCCTTAGTGCCATCATCACTGCATAACTTCAAGTTCTGCTGCAAAGGTGTCGCTTCTGATCTACACTGATCCATACCAAACTTTTCCAACAGATTTCTGGCATACTTCCCTTGGGTAAGAAAAGTTTGCCCAGTATCTCTCCATACTTCTAATCCTAGACAGTAATGGAGGCTTCCGAGATCCTTCATTTCAAAAACTTGTGCCATAAGCCTTTTGATTCCTCTGATTAAATCATCTACATCTCCTGTTATAATCATGTCATCTACATATAAAGAGATCAGAATAATCTGCCCCTGCTTATTATACTTGGTATACAAATTTGGGTCATTTAAAATTCTATGAAAGCCATACTCTAAAAAGAAAGAATCAACCTTTTCATACCAAGACCTGGGAGCTTGCTTTAAGCCATATAAAGCCTTTTTCAATCTGCAAACAAGATGTTCCTGCCCCTGCTTTACAAACCCTTCTGGTTGTACTAAATAAATTTCCTCTTTTAAGTCACCATTTAAAAATGCAGATTTGACATCAAGCTGGTGTAGCTTCCAATTATATTTAGTAGCTAAAGAAATAAGCATTCTGATTGTATTTAGCTTTGCTACAGGTGCAAAGGTATCATCAAAGTCTATACCTTCCTACTGTGAGTACGCTTTTGCAACCAGCCTAGCTTTCAATTTTTCAATACTTCCATCTACATTCATTTTTGGTTTAAACAGCCATTTGCATCCTATGGGTGTTTTATTCTTAGGCAGTTCAACTAAGTCCCAAGTGTTATTTCTAAGAATAGATTCTATCTCTTCATTCATTGCAGCCCTCCACTCCTTAAATTGACTAGCTTCTTTGTAATTAGTGGGCTCTACAATGTTCAAAGCATTTGACTTCAAAGCATAGTCTTTCAATTTTAATGGTATTTGAGTCTTCCTACCTGATCTCCTTGGTAGGGGACTTACCTCAAATTTGTTTTCTTCAACTCTAATTGGGCTTGCATTATCACCTTCTTGCTGTTCTTCTTCCTGTTTCTGCTCCAACTCTCTTTCATCCTCACTGCTTTCATTTATCACCAATGGAATGTGCCAATTATCACCACTGTCATCTTTCCCTTCCTGAACCTGTTCATGAAACACTACATCCCTGCTTGCAAATATCTTACGAGACTCAGGATTGAACAATTTATAAGCTTTAAATTCTGTGCCATAACCAAGAAAGATACATTTAACAGCTTTAGGATCTAATTTCTTCCTATCAGCTTTGGGTATATGGGCAAATGCTTTTGACCCAAATACTCTTAGATGGTTTACTGCTGGTTTAAATCCATATAGAGCTTCAAAAGGAGTTTTGAAGCCAAGATACCTGGTAGGACTTCTGTTCTTCAAATATACATCAGTGTTAATAGCCTCTGCCCAAAAACTATTAGACAGACCCTTACCTTGTAACATGCTCCTTGCGCACTCCACTAAGGTTCTGTTCTTGCGCTCTGCAACTCCATTCTGCTGTGGTGTGTGTGGCACTGTAAATTGCTGAACAATCCCATGGAATTTGCAGAATTTCATGAATTCCCCTAGCTTATATTCTCCTCCTTGATCAGATCGGAGAATTTTTATACTCTTACCAAACTGTTTTTCCACCAAGGTTTTAAATTCTATAAAGCACTGGAAAGTCTGACTTTTCTTACTCAAAAAATAAACCCATGAATATCTAGTGCAGTCATCAGTAAATAACAGAAAATAATATGCTCCACCTAGCGACCTTGTCTGCATAGGTCCGCATATATCAGTGTGCACTAGTTCTAAAATATATGTTTCCTTCCTCCTATTGTGCACAGGGAACTGTTCTCTATGCATCTTACCTAAGGCACAACCATCACAATTTAACTGAGTATTACAAAAGATAGGGAGTCCCTCAACCATACCTTTCCTCTGCAATAACATGAGATCCTGTAAATTCAAATGTCCGAACCTCTGATGCCAGAGTTGTTCGGCTGTCGATCCACCTGCAACCATGGCTCGCTTTGGTATACTTTTCACATCCAACCTGTATAGGCTTCCAACGCGCACGCCAGTGGCAACAATTTCTCTCCTGCAATCCTTTACCACACAATGAGTCTTGAAGAACTCGACTTGCATATCTTGATCAGTTATCATGGATACAGATATGAGATTTTTCTTAATTCCAGGTACATATAAGACATTTTTAAGATGACTGATTTTTCCATTTGGTAACTTAACTGGAATAACCCCATACCCTTTAATCTCGTATCCACTATCATCTCCTAAATAGATTTTCGACCCATATGTACTTTCTTCAAGACTTTCAAAAAATTCCTTTTTACCTGTCATGTGAGAGGATGCTCCGGAATCGACATACCAGATATCGTCCTCATTGGATGCTGAAAGGGCACAGTCGACTGTGAACAGTCGAAATTCATGGCTGAAATCTTCATCTTCTTCAACATCTTCTTCTTCGACAAAGTATCCTCTGTGCTTTGCAGTTGCCAGTTTTCTCTTTGCATCATCTGCTTGCTTCTTAAGAAATCTATCCTGCATATGACCCTTCTTTCCACAGTAATAACATCTTCTTATAGGATTATTTACAAGCATACCTTTATATGGACTCTTCTGCGATGTACCTCCTCTCTGCTGCAGTTGCGACTGTGATTGCTACTGTGGCTGCTTCCCTCTGAAAGGTCGTCGTTTCGCCATCAGCGCAAGATCATCGTTCTGGGGGTTCAAGTTCTGTCGCCGCTCCTCCTCTTGCAGCAAGATGCCTGTCAGATCTTCAAATGTAGGCACTTTCTCCCTTGCCGCCAATCCAGTGATGAACATTTGAAATTCATCTCGCATCCCGTTCAGTGTGATTGTGACGAGATCAGAGTCAGACACCTTCTCTCCGATGGCTCCTAATCCGTCTTTCACATCTTTGATTCGCGCAATGAATGCAGCAGCAGTCTCACTTTCGTTCATCCTCATTGAAAATAACTTGCTTTTAAGTGCCATAATTCGACTTGTATTCTGGATCTGATACAGGTTTTTGATGGTCGTCCAGATCTCTGCGGATGTTTTACATTCTCTGATATGTGGGATAATGTTGTCCTTGACGGACATCTTCAGCAATACTTTCGCCTTGTTCTCTCGTTTATCCCATTCTTGCTCCTGTGTCCCTGTGTTTGAATTCGGCCTCTGCTCATCACCTGTGACTATGGACCATGCATTCGCACCCTCAAGCAAGGTCTGGATCTTAAACTTCCAGTTCGTGAAGTTAGATCCATCGAGTTTTCCAGACTCGTGGATGTAAGATTCCATTGTATTACTCATCTTGATCAGATCTACAAAATGAATCTACTCAACAGTAAAAAAAAATCGATACCTGTCAAATCTTGTCACCCGATCTGCCACTTTTCTGCCACTTTTCTGCCAGATCTTCTGATCCACCCACTGACAGATTGATCCGATCTGCCTCTCCCGGATTGATCCGTAACTTGTTCGATCTGCTCCTCTGCAAATCGTCAAACGAAGATGAGACTTCCCACGGATCCCCTTGAAGGTGAGTTGGCGCCCTCCCGAACGAAAAACCCGGGCCAAGATGAAATCGGTGTAAGTAAAAGACACTTGGCGCGATTTTCCCGTGCGACTCCGCGCCAATGGCGCGGTGGCGCGATTAAAATCTTAACAGACGTGCCAGTTGCGCTTCCTGGCGCTACTGTCAGCGCTAAAAACCCGCCAACCCCCTTCTACTCAGAAAAAAAAAAATCTGAGTCCGAGCCAGGTGTTCTGCAGTCCACCTGCTCAATCGAGCACAAAGCTCTCGTGTACACGCGGCCACAAAGGCACTTTTAGCCACAAAGGAGATTCTGCCACAAAGGCACTCCAGCCACAAAGGCGATAGAAAATCAGGCTCTCCCAATCTGAGCTCTGATACCAAGATAAAATATGCACACAGAATTGAAAGAAGGAGTTGTAGCTCTCAGGTGTGGCCTGCACCTGGAGACTACACTCAGAACAGAGAGAGAACTCTCGTACACTCTACAGATTACATCATTAAGTACAATACTAGAAGTTAGGAAGTTGCAACCAAACCCCTAATCTCTAGGAACTAATCCTAAACTAAGGAGATACGTTACAACTTATGTAACCTTTTCTCCATTAATATAAAATAATATAA